>JAAGWO010000634.1:0-110600 GCA_013266205.1 Fusarium decemcellulare
AAGGTTCTTGGAATCCCTGCTTCTTTTTACTCCATCAGATGCGAAGAAACACACCAAGTTAACAAATACTATTATCTTTTACATTGTTGTCATGGCAAGTTCAAAGAACCTATGTCTTTGTGTTACCTGCGGTACGCAGTACGATATCCCCCTTGTGGACCGTCCATCCACCTGCCGCATGTGTAATGTATGTTAGCCCTTCGGTAGACGAATTTGTAACGACTAACATGGTACAGGAGCCTCGGCAGTTCGTACCACCTTCTGGGCAGTCTTGGACTACCCTCGAGGAACTGCAGATCAATCACAAGAATGAGTTCAAACAAGACGAGAATGACAAGCGAATCTGGTCAATCTTTTCTACTCCCCAGATGGCCATCGGACAACGGGCAGTCTTTATCCAGACCGAGTCTGGCAACGTCCTTTGGGACTGCATCAGCTTGCTAGACCAAGAGACCATTGACTTTATCAAGTCTCATGGCGGTCTCGCTGCCATTGCCATTTCTCATCCCCATTTTTATAGCACACATTTGGAATGGGCACGAGAGTTCGATTGTGCTGTGTATCTTGCTTATGATGACCAGGAGTGGTTGAACAGAAAGGATACTGAGCATCGAAGAATCTTCTTCCCAGGTGAGACCCAGCAAATTCTCCCTGGTGTGACCATGGTCAAGCTTGGGGGCCACTTCCCGGGAAGCTCAGTCCTCCATTGGAACAACAAAATTGTGAGTATGTGTAAACTCCAAATGATACTACACTCGTTTCAATGCTAATATTCCTTGGTTCAGTTTACTGGTGATACTATCGGCATATCCCTGGTAAGGTTATCTTAAACGTGTGCCTCAGAGTTCAGTACTTATAAAATTGCGTAGTCTGGGCTCAGTCGTTCTCATCATAACAAAGACCACCAAGTCTTCTTTTTCCACTACGCATTTCCCAACTTTATCCCTCTTGGGCCAACTGCTATGCACCTCATGTGGAAAAGACTTCGCCCTTGGGATTTCACAGCCGTGTACTCTTTGTTCTTCAGGACAACTGTACGCGAACCTAATGTCAAAGAGTTGATTCTCGAAAGTATGCAACGCCAAGCAAGGCATCAAGAGAATGCTGGACACCCACTGCTGGAAGAGCAGCCAAGTACATAATTCGTTGGTTTGACAGGGATTGTTACAAGTCAGATAGCAAAGGGTTTACTGCTGTTCGGGTTGGGTTCGACGCGCATGTAGCAATAGCACCAAATAACAAAAACCTGCATGTAATTATTTTGCTTGCCGTCTATCCATGGCTATTCACTCGAAATCTTTCTATCCACATGTCTTACTTTTCTAGAGTACGCCGTTAAAGAGACCTTAGATGCGTGAACAAGCGGATGAATGTCTAATTAGAGTTGATCTAAATGTGCTTTGTCTCTAGAAGTTAAATCCCATGGTTAAATTTTAACGCCTCAAAAGAACAGGTTACGAGCGCCGAGTCAAGCTGGATATCTTCATATCCGAAAATATCGAATTTAAGTCCGATAGGAGCCTCTAAGAGTCTAATGGAATCATCGATTAAAGAACTCCGGACAGCACTGGAGTCGATATGTACTCCACTATCTGCAGCGGGATTCGAAGGTCGCCATGAGACCGGCTTCATGTGTTTGGCACTAAGGCAAATGCCTTGGTGTGTTGGCGACTTGTAGGTCCGCTCATTGCTCCTCACGGGGCCTCATCTCGGACAGATCAAGTGTTCCGAAATGAAAGCTTGCAGCCACTAAGCATGGTAAGTGTGTTTATAAGCAAAGCATATGATATCTGGGGAATTGTTTAGGAATCATCTTTTAGTAAGTGCAAGTCCAGGCGGAATTGAAGAGTGGATCGAGTGTCGATCGGTTCGAGATTACCGCTGAGTCAGCGCGTAATTCGTAACCGTTGTTTCCACTACCGAAGGTAAATGTGACGTCCACTTTGCTGGTCTTGTCTAGAAAGATTCCTCGCAGGCTATGAAGATCACCGGTATACAGCAACGAAGGGGTAAAGCAGGAAGTCAGGCAGAAAGGGGATTACGACTTTTCATTGACCATATCATCTCCCCAGATCGTCAGCTAGGTATCGTTGCAGGTCATTCATTTCGATTCTTGTCCAAGGAAGAAGAATAAATGGAAACTCCCCATTGTATGAGGTACTTGTCGCTTCCAGCTCAGAGCTACTTCATACTGGAGTAGTCATAGTGTAAACCAAAATTCTTTCGAAGCCGTGGCACCAAACAATCCTCTGATGTTTCCAATTGAGCAAATATAGCGCAAGGCACAGCAAAGAGTACAACAGGGTGGTCACAAACAAAAGGGGGGAAAATTTGGGTCATGCCTTTAGCAGAGGTCTCTTTATCTCGTTACTACATGCTGCTTTCCAAGACAAGGCAGTATTGTATAATGCCACCACCATGGGCATTCCCCCTTCATCTAAGCAATCCGTCTAAACCGTCTAAACTAGCAGAACATTGGCTGATGCCGGCATTAACTAGCCACCATGTAGGACAGTAAGTCATTGTTGGCCATAAACTCCTTCCAAGTCATTAACTCGAGCCCAGGGAGCTGTAGTAGAAATCACGGCATGTTAGAAGAGATTGTTCATTTGCTAAATGTGTTTAAGATGTATAGAGTAGGCTTACTTGGTTAGCCTGAATGAATTCAGATCGGCCATAGATCATGCCAAAGTCTCGGAAGATCAGCAGCTGCTCGGTGAAATCCAAAGCAGTCGTGACATCCATGTTGTGCCTCATNNGACATCCATGTTGTGCCTCATGAGCATCGACTGAAACTCGTCCGAAGACATCTGTTTGTAACGAATTTGAATATCGTGGGCTTGGGCAAGTCAGTTTTTGGTGTTTGGGTATTAATGATCAAGAATACATGTAAGTGTGGGAGATGCTTACCAGATGCAATGGACTGTATCTTCTGTCCTTCAGACATAGCTTCAGAGTAGAAAGCGATCGTCTTCTCTAAACAGGTATCGGGATGATCGAGAATGTACTGTACCAATTTGCCCGTATCGGAGATGGCCACGTTGGGAAGAAGGGTAGTCTGAGGCAACACAAAAGACCTCAAGTAAGTTCCATCTCCTTGCTGGGTTTCATCACAACGTTAGTGTATTCTCAGTATGAATAGTCGCAACTATACGGAACGAACAAACCTTGACAGGGAGGTACGTGCCCGGATTTGTAAGACAATTCTCGAAGTAGTTCGGGAAGAGGACGGTGGTTGTCTTCTTCCACAGATCTGGCTTCTCGAGCCGGATGTAGTCAGTAATGGCTACCTTGCTCTGCCAATGGTAGACATTGGTATACCGCCCATTCGAGATCTTCCTAGCATCGGGCAAATCTGCCCAGATCAGTTGCTCAAGCTGAGGTAAATCAACAGCGATATCCATGATGGATCTACCTTGAGCTTCTTCCCTCGTAGCAGACATAGTTTGCCAAAAGTCGGTCATGGCGAAGATGATGTGAGCATCCTGGAATGCCTCTCGAAGACTTTTGGGGTCATCGAGATCTGCTTGTTGCATTTCCATGCCCAGCTTTGATAACGCTTGCGCCTTTGAGGAAGATATGTTGCGGCTCAAGCCACGAACAACATATCTGTCTGGGGTTTGAGAGAGTGCTCTAGCAACAGAACCTCCCTACAGATACGGACACGTTGTTAGTGTCGATTACTCTAGTCGTGAGGATGTTTGCATGGAACCTTACCTGAAGACCTGTTGCTCCAATGACAACAACTGTCTTTCTTTTGATATCTTTTTGAGTCATGGTGAGAAAGTGAAGTGGGATTGGGAAAAGGTGGAGATGATATCTAAGTGACAAGGCCGTGGGAACAAGCTATAAGATATCAAGAGGAGCTTCTTTCATATTTATAGCAGTCTATATAGTGAGATGCTGCCTTATCAAAGGACGGATCCATTTTGTGGAGTCGTTGAGGATCGTGGAGTTGAGCATGTTTGTTTCATAGGGGAAAATTAGATGGGTCGCTGATCGACTAGCTACATGAATCGGGGGATATACCGCTGATTCAGCGGATTAATCTAAGTTCATAGGCGTCTTTACGAATTACAAGGACCCACAAGTGCCACTAATGATAGGGCTGGTCGGGCTTGTCCATTTGCCGAAGGCCGACTTCAAGCCATCTTTTTATCGCATTGCACTACTTTGTCCTGGTCACCACTGAAGAAGGGAAACCGGTTCAATTTGAGTTATCATCAAGATTTGTCTCACCAAATCCCAACTTTCTATATCTCACTGCAAAGCCAGATGCTCCTTTAGGAACTGGCACTGAACCTTGACGTTCTTCTCGAAGATTGGCCCTGAATAGGCTTCAAAATGTCCACCAGGCAGAATTTGTAGCTGTTTTGGCTCAAGAGCCTGGGAGTAAGTCTCCAATGCCAAATCTGTCGGGGCGACAACATCATTTGACATGACAGTCATCAGAAAAGGTGTTGGTGAGATGTGCTGTATGTGTGCCACTGGTTTATACGCCCTGAGAGCTTCAATACTGAGACAATGTCAGTACTCTGAATTTGCTGAATGATGCTATGTAGCCACCAGAACAAGGGGAAGACACATACGATCTAATAGTCACCCTATTGACCCAACTGCTCCTTCCGATCCACGATGAGAAGAATTCGAAGCTGTCGGGGGTTGGCAGTGCTGAGGCTGCAAGACGATCCGCGTCTATAACAGGAATGTACCCAGGAGATGAGCCCTCCGCACGAATACGTCTATCTATTAACTGTCAGCAGTCCCTATGAAGGATTCGCCAGACAACGTACCATTTTCGAACATTTGGTTCATATCGTCAATAAAGTCAGGTCTTGTTCCTCTGTGAAAACAGGCCCAGCCATCGGTGCAAGGAACTTGACTTAAGACAACTTTGACCCGACGATCCGTAGCTCCAACGACGAGGACATGACCTCCGCTGTATGAGCTTCCCCATATTCCAATCTTGTCCTTGATGACATCAGGTCGTGATTGTGCATATGTAATAGCATCTGAATAGTCACTGATCTGCTCGGCTGGAAGGATCTCTTGCTTCGGTTGGCCCTGTCGAGTGTCGCTGTCACCGAATCCTCGGTTATCGTAGACAAGGCATGCTATGTTAACTCGAGAGATGAATGATTCTGCAAAGGCGTCTAAGCCCATTTCCTTGACGCCAGAAAAGCCATGGGCCATGACAAGGCATGGTAAAGATGTTTGAGAACCATCTGGCTTGTAGAGCCAGCCCCATAAGGTGACGTTATCTGAAGTCTGAAACTGAATGTTCTCACGCATATTGAATGTCAATACGTATCATACCATGAGACCAAATTTTAGTGTCGGTATTTAGGAGGCTTGTGCCATTTTATATGTATATCCCACCCTCTAGATTGGTGGGGGGCACAATTGATCAAGTACCGTTAGACGACAAGTTACGTAGTGGTTCGGTACTCATGACGTCACGGTGAACGTTCAGCTATGACAACCTGAGGCATCAACATTACTTTTCGATGTCCAAGCAAGGTCAGGTGGTTGTTTCTGCAAGTTTGTCTTACGGGAACAGGGAATGATCCTTTCAATACAATGCCTCAACCAGCAAGAGGACGGAAGTCAAGAGCATGTGATTCATGTCGCAGTAAAAAGGTAAAGTAGCCAGTTTTCCCTTTGTGAGTAGCCTTGGCGCAGAAGGAAACGGCAAGATTTCACCGTAGGATACGTCACTACGCCTGGTTACCCATATGCTTGATTCCACGCGCTCATTATTAATCTTACCCAATCTAGATCCAATGCGACAGGGTTGTCCCACGGTGTGACTACTGTCAACATCATGGATTGACCTGCACATACAATCAAGCGGCGAGAACAAGCAGGCCCAAGCTTTTCTCCATCCCAAACCACGAATTACCGGAATCTGAACTCGCTTCCGCTCAATTGAATCTAGAAGCAGGCCCTGGACACTACAATCGTGAGTTGAACACTCGATTCCTTTGCATTTCTCCTTCAAGAAAGATTGGGTCCTCAAGCTAACGTCCATAATACCCAGTGACAGCAACACCAAGCAGTTTTGAAGCGGACCACAGCCAAACCTATCTAGATGGCTTTCTTCTCCTCAACGGCTTACCATTGTTTAGCGAACAAGGTCAGCAATGGATCGAAGCCAAAACAGGAACAAGGCTGTCGGCCAACGTCCTGGACAAGTGTCGACGCCCTTGGCAAACTCACCAGTATGCAGCTTATCCCAAGCTCACGCCTCGATCCTCCACAAAGAACCAGGATACTTTGCGGCTACCACCCCTTCCAGTCATTGAGAAAGTGGCTGCAGGATTTTGCTCGTCAATTCAATCCCTGATATTCCCAGTTTTTAGTCTTGAACTTTTCGGCAGCAGAACACTACCTCTTGCTTACTACAAATCTCCTGAGGATCAGTACGCAGTGGGCAGTGCTAGGGCGTGTGTACGTGGTATGTTGGTGTTGAGTGACATCTTCAGCCATAATACCGATAGAGATATATCTGATTCGGCGTCTACGAGTCACATATATGCAGTGGAGATAGAAGAGTCGATCCCAATAATCTTGAGAGAAATGACACTGGACGGCCTGGAAGCGTTGACCGTGCTCGTGAGTACTTCTTCATACCTCGTCAAGGTACTCTTTCTATAACAGCTGTTGACGATAGAACGCTTTTGGCAGATCGTGTACAAATACTTTACGGGCGACCTACAAAACGCGTCCTTCCTACTCGCTATCTGCACCCGCCTCATATTTAAACTGGGTGCTCATATATCCCCTCGAACTGCTGAACCTTATGACAAAAACAGCCTGGAGCACCATGCGCGTGATCTTTTCTGGGTCTGCTACTGTCTCGATAAAGACTTAACACACCGGATACTTCAGCCGACAGCTTTCAACGACGACCATTGCGATTTGACATTGCCTGTCAACTATGCCCAGATGCAGAGTTCCAACATCTTAAGTCTCAATAGGTATTTAATTCCTAGCTCCACTACTGTACCGCTATATCCCTGGGATCTCCGACTTTCAATCATCAAGTCCAAAATATACGACAGTACTTATTCTATATCCGCCTCAAGGCAGCCACAGGCCGAGATTTTGAGAAGAATACGCTGTCTGGACGAAGACTTGGATGCTTGGCGTCTCACATTACCTCCTAACCATCGCCCAACACTATCGTTCTTAGATCAAACGCCTGTGGATATTCATACGAATACTCAAGCGGTAATGCTTCGACTATCATATCATCAAAGCGTCATACTTGTCCACAAAGCTCGCTACAGAATAGTCGAATCAGATTCGTCCATTTCGGACTTGGTTGATAATGATCTAAACTTCCAGGTGCTTATCGATGCGTCTAAGTCGATTCTGATTTATCTAGAGAGGGCATTACCAGTACTGGCACATGAATGTTTTTGGTGCGTATTTTCTCAAGCTAGCATTGACTGATTAGTATTCCAATGACAACGATGTTTTCTAACCATCAACAATTCAGGGTCATCATATTCTATCCAATGACAGCTATTTTCACCATCTTTTCCGTAGCACTCGTCAACAAATGGGATGTCTCTATGTCTCAGAACTTGGCAATTATGCAAGACTTTACGCGGGTTATACAACAGATCCCTATTCGCAGACTAACAGCTGCGGAGATCTCTCATTTGGAATTTATTGAGGCACTCATAAGCGACATGGGAAGATTAGCATTAGCTGTCAGCAAAGAACCCGGATATAGCTAGTGATATAATAGAAATTGCCCTTGAAGGCGTCGTATACCAAGGTTCAAAGCTCGAAGCTACGTAGGCAAAAAGGCTCGCCAGGTGTTGGTTTCCGGCCACCGACAAAGCTGATAGCCGTGACAACCGGACAACATTGCTCTAGAAGGTGCCTGTGGTACTCGTCAAAGTCCGAAACATCACCGGGATGTCTACAGGACGTTATCAGGCACGATCTGAAATAGTCCATCAGCCCACCTTTGAAGGCTGAGAGATTGCACGGTTAGCGCGGGACCTCCGTCGGGATTCGTTTCAACGGTGAAGCGATCATCCGCGTAGAAGAAGGCATTGGGGACATAAAGGCTATGTTCGGATTGTCTGAGATATGCCCGAATGCAGGTATGAATGGGTTCGACCGTGATACTCGCGTCCTAAAAGGCGTCTTCTTGGAACAGATTCACGTTTGTGTGGGTCTCTACATAGTTCGGGGCGTTATGGTGTGTGCTATCTGGCAGCATTTCATTGATAAAATCGCGAATATGAATTGAATTCGTCAGCTTCGGGACTGGGCCAGTATCAAGAACCGACCCCGTCATCCACCCTTCCGGATATCCTTACAATGACCTTTCTCGTTAGATCACGGCTCACTATGACTTTGACTTAGTTCTCCAAGGTCCTAAAAGAAGAATCATCGGCGGAAGGGCCTCCAGCACCATACATGATACTTGCCTCGGACTAGTCCGCGTATATGACGGATGGCCGATTGTAAGTAACTCGGGTCCAATGGCACCCTTGACGTTACCCAAATCTCAATCTTTATTTCACCTGCTGATGTTGCACAATAAAGAATCAGTCGCTGGAAAACAATACTCATCAGCAGGGCACTTGGTGGAGACTTTGCGAAGTCTGCCTTGACGGTTACAGTAGCATCATCATGATGCTCTGTAAGGCTGATCGGCTGGATGGAAAATCATCCCCAACCCATCATATGGCTTCCGCTGTAGAAGAGCCAACGCCCACGTCACCGCTCATGATCGACATCTCGCGCCAGGATCTCAGAAAAGGTTTCAGTCAGTCAATGTTCTACTTAGAAAGCTATCATCCAAGACAAACATATATTTAGCTGCTCCCAAATAACCTAAAGTACTACCCTATTTCAAAAACAGTCCCCCTTCGACATGAAGGGTCGTACCTGTCACGTAGGCATTCTTCACCAGCGACAGGTACGCCTCTGCCACATCCTCTGGTGTTCCAAAGGTACCCAAGAGAGACTTTTCTCTTAGCACATCGCGAACCACCTCAGCCTGGTCCCCAGCCGCTTTCAGTGCGGTGTCGAAAAACTCGGTCTGAATTGGTCCTGGAGAAACCAAATTGACTCTGACTGGGTTCATTTCGACAGCAAATCCTTTCGAGAGACCGTCCTTGGCTCCCCCAAGATATGATGCAATCAGCCAGCCGGGTGCTGGTTTGTAAGCAGAGGTACCACCTGTCAGGGTAAAAGAGGATGAAGGATCCTGCTTCAGATACCGTGCGGCTATCTTGCCAAGCATTGCAACCCCAAAGACTCGGGTTCTGCTGAACTCAATGTAGTGATCTGCAGTGGATTGTTGAAAACTCGGGCTTGTAGCCAGCGCTTCTCCTACCGTCTCGATGACGTGGTCGAGCTTAGTTCCTCCCTTGTTGCTGGCAAAATCAAAGAGTTTGACAAGAGAAGCTTCGACGTCACTTCCATGAAGATCGACGACATGCCCCTGGATCCTGCCCCTGGCATCAGGATAGGATGAAACAAGGCATTTGACAGCGCTGTCAACCTTGTCTTGGGTGCGGCTGGCAATTGTGACACTTGCTTGGAATTCGATGCATGCTTCCGCAACAGCATATCCGATACCAGAAGTGCCGCCAACGACGAGGACAGATTTGCCTTGAAGCTTGTTGAGATATTTGGGAGCCATGGTGACAGATTGCTTGTAATCGAGAATTGGATAACGACGAGATAGCGATGACTGAGCTGCCTTTGCGAGTTGTTGTATGAACCTGAAGAGCGATGGACAAAGGGTTTGGCTTGTATATCTAAACCAGGTGAAATCGAAGCAATATTTATACAGGAATCATAACAGAGATGCGCAATGGGATACCCTATGGTTCTAGTGGTTGCGAGATGATCAATGGACAGACTAAGCAACCGTGCCCGCTAAGCAGCCCGGACATCCCCAGCTACCACTTACGTTTAGTAAAATGATTTATAATTCCAGGCCAGATGACAAATTCGAGTAGGGATGAATGAAGTCTGGGTGTTGCAGGCGGACATAACTGTGTTCCGAAAGTGCGAACTATGATTCCGAAAGTGCGATCATTCCGAAAGTGCGAGTTAAGCTCTCGAGGAAGTCCGCCATGCGACTATTTATACCTGTCACAGCTCCCACGAGACTGCCCAAAAAAGCAACTACTCCCCAGAAAAAAATCCATCTACTATTATCATCATCATCATGGCGGCTGAATCATTCAACGAAGCAGTTTTATCTGAACTGAAACGTCTTTACAGCTCCTATTATCACGCACAAACCAGTGCGGACAAGGAACCATTGCTTTCCCCCTCTTGCCGCCAGATTTGTCGGACTTCACCCGAGTTTGCTGCCGAGAACAGAGACAAAATCATGGAGTATATAAGAGACATGGCAGCAAAGCAGCAAGAGCCCTCTGCTCCCCGCAAGAGTTATTATACTATTCGAGCTCTGGGTGCTTCTGAATTCGATTTTGGCGCCGATGAGATCGTTCAGCCCGCGGGCTTTGCTTCTACCGCCGAGGTTGAGCAAAGAGCAAGGAAAGAAGGTTGGGTGGGAACCAGGGTGGACATTTGCGATCAAACGACTGGAGAAGGAAGTTATGGTTTCTTGGTCAAAATGCGTTATTGGTGGAAGAGGGAGAATGGCAGCTGGGTCCAAATCCTCCATGATATCATGTACATGGGTCCCTTTGACGGAAGTGAGGGTACAGATGGCGAACTTCAACCATGAACGGCTGAGCAATAGATTGAGTGGCCGCTGTGAGGCGTCCTTGCTGTGACTGTGCTTAGTAAAGCATTCTTATCGTTCTTTATCCATTACGTACCTTGTAAACAATCATCTTCCACCGAGTTCAATGGCGTCGAGCAGCCCAGTCAGACCCAAGACCACGTGTCGAGACCACTTGTGCATGCGAGCTTCGCGCTGTCTACAATGACGTGCCTTGACTAACCTGTGAGTCGTCGCCGACGCAGTTGACTACCTCAGCGATCACCAACTTCAACCCCCGCACAAGAGGCATGAAGTCTCGTTCTTGTTTTGCCACGTCTTCAATGCCATTGCAGGTGCGGCGCAACAGGAGCACATCTTGTTGCACTTCCTCGCCCAACGGCATCTTGATAACTCCCGTCGCGAGGTGAGCAAAAGCCATTTGTATACGGTAAGCACCCAGTGCGAAGGACAGCGTTTCCAACTTAGGCATTCCTGCAGAGATCATGTAGCATAGGACCTCGAGAACGCGTCGAGCTGCGTGTCTTGTAATGGTACTGTGCGGGATGGGCACGAGGTTGCATGTATCAACGGAGACCGGGCCAGTGGTGTTCCCAGACAGCACGGAGGCCCATCGAACCATAAACAGAATGGCAGTATATCCAGCTAACAGGAGATCGCCCAGGAACCAGAGGCCCTCGTCATTAGCTCTGTGCTTATAGAGCCATTCGTCCTGTTGATGTCTCAGCCAGTGTCACGGTCTACAAACGTAGGACCAAGTAAGATCTCGTGAAGGAATCACATACGACATTCCAGTCGGCAAAGACTGCTTCGATTTCTTCGCAAAAGGGCTCGATACGTCGAATTGCATCGGAATCTCCGTCCATGGCTTCCAACGCTTGGAAGAATCCCATGAGAACCAAGGTGACTCTGCTTCGTGCTAGGAACGTCATCATCGAAACAGCATCATCGTCCTGGGATGGAGCGTCGGCAGAGAGCCAGGGCATGTTAACTCGCCACTCGGCGAGATCGACGGGAAACGCAGCTGATCGATTGTTCACGAGGCGCTGGAAGAGGTCGATTTGTATGAGATCCCACAAGGCAATCCGGTCCTTGTCTTTCAAGGCGAACCTGGAGCTCTCCACACGAGTGGCGTCGTCGAGGTTATGCAGGTCGAGGCCTTGGGCGTACTCGCAAGCCCGCTGGTGCATTTCCCAGCTCAATTCGGACTCGAGGTTCTCGGCGGCCGTTTGTGCCATGTATACGGCGGCGACAAAGTCCGGCACAGTGCCCGTCGCGTCGGCCTGCCAGATTGGGATGGTGCGTAGGCAGCATATAAAGAGCTGTTTGGCGTATCCTGCGTCTTCGTCACTGGATGTTCGGGCGCCGCGAAAGCAGCAGCCTTGCCAGAGAAGGCAATAGTAGATAAGCAGCATAGAAGCATCGACTTGAACAGTCGGAATACCAATGATATCAGGGAGCATGTCGATGAGCTTACGGTCGAGGAGACTGGGGAAGAGACGGGCGTGTATCTGGTTGAAGGCATCTAAAAGGAGGAGAAAAGTCAGCTTCTTGCCACATCTGCGTAATATGGGAAGAGGCAAGCCGCCGTGGATTTACTTTTGATCCATCGCTTCGCCAAGTCGGCCGGTATCGAGATGTGCTGGGTCACTATGTCGACAGTACCAGTGTTTCGTTTGGAACGAAGTCGTCGGACTTCACCAACGGCTGCATTCAACACGCGGATAGCATCGAAGGTCGTCGTTACCTGCTCGATTGTTGGGGAGAGATTGTGACCGGGCTCTGAAGACGTCGTTGTCAACGCCGAATGACCGCAGGTTTCGCACCAATGATGGCTAGCGGTGATACTCGAGGCCGCAAGGTCATTTGAGAGACTGTTCAACTCGGCCGGCGCGACAGCAGACGGTGAAGAGCTCGTATCTCGTTCAGGTCCTAACGTCTGCTGTTCGACCCGGCGCAGGCGCTCGATGATGCCTGACAAAGCTTCGCTATCCGTGCTCGGGCCACAGGAGAATCAGCAGACACGTCTTTGAGATGGAAACAAAATACATACTGTTTCGCAGATTTCTGCTTCGCCCTGCGTGTCTGGCGCGTTGGATATTCGCAGATGAGTTGCTGGCTGTTGCACCGATCACACTTCGGAGAGGCGCGATCACATCGAAGCTACAATGTATGAGAATAAGCATGCGCCATTTCCGGCTTCCGAATGCATATTATCATGTCACTCTGTACCTTCCTATGTCGGCAATTCGTGCACTGTCACGAATTTAGCAGATTCCCCTAACAAAACATCCCCGCCGTCTTCACGCGGCGAGGAGGACACCATGTCTTACCGAAAGTCCGCGCGTGAGGGGCCACGATCTGTCGCCCATGGCGTCGCAATGTGGCCGCTGTTCGTGCCCCTAGCCTCGTCTGCTTGAAGATGTTAAGCACATGGGGAGCCCAGCGGATGAAGGGCTGTCATATGGGGAAGATTTGTGCATTAACGTGGACCAGAATAATGGCGGCTGCACGGTGCAAGTCACTATAGATGCGGTCGGCCCGAAAGCACTTTCGGACTCTCGCACCTTCGGACTCTCGCACTTTCGCACTCTCGCACTTTCGCAATTAATTAGTAAGGCATGCCGAAACATCGCGTGTCAGCACGTGATCTTGTCAAGATAACAGTCTATCTAAGAAATCACAATAGTAATCACAACGAGAATATCAAGCCGTCTACAAATAACGATTACATGTCGGAAATCGACATAAGTCCCTAGGTATGAGGCGACTCTACTATCTTAAATTTTCCTTGGCAATATAGCTAGTCCGTAGCTCTAGTAATATCATATAGTCCCCATGCCCGAGATGCCTAGCTAAGAACTAGTAGACGTCATAAAACAAGCAGCAAACCGGTCAAAATGTAGAAAGATGCTAGATAGTTATCGAAATATTCTCAGAACAGTATAACAACTCCTTTCAGGTTTTTGTACAGCTAGTTGTGTTTTCCTCGTGATTTTACTTGCAAGTTAAGAAGAATGTCTAAACATTTGTCTACTTAACGCGCTTATCACGCACGTTAATCAACCAGTGTCTAGATAGTTAACCTCTAGTTACAATCCTCTGCAGCGTAATAGAATTAACATAGTACCGGCCCGGCGTATTTGTACTAAAAGAACCCACTCCTTACTTTTTAAGACGCAACATAACGTAAGCCAGGATCCTGTACCCGAAAATGATGCCAATCATAATCCCGACCCATGTCCCCTCAAGCCCTGTTTCGATGTTGAACGCCTTGAGAACATCGGTGCCACGGATCTTGCCTTCCGCGTTCAAGCTTCCAACATACGAGCACTGGTAACCCCCGTCCGCCGTCTTGGGGCATGAGTACGTGCGTGCCTTGAACTCGTTCACCATCATGCCTTGAAAGACGTAGGCTTGATAGTCAATGTAGTGGAAGGCGTATTTCCAGAACGAGTTAAGAATGTTCATTGGCACGAGAAAGCCGTCCACAGCCATCCACAGCCCGTTTGCAAAAGCCGTGATGGCGAGTGAAACAACAAAGACAGGGAAGAGGCTTGAGACCAGCACAACAAGAGACTCGGCCGCTACAAGATCAAGAAACAGCCAGAGCACCCAGCGCATGAAAGCAGTTCCGTCGGCGCGGAAATTAGAGAGCCAATATTCGACGACAGAAAAGATGACGGTGATCAGAAAGAGGAATGGAAGGCCAATGAGAAAGTTAGATACCATGAATGCCAATGGCCCTACGAGACCATTTGCACGCTCTCGCTGAAAGGTATGCAAGTCTTCTAGAAAGGCCGGGACATAGGCAACAGCCATAAATGACATGAACGCGCCGCCAAAGAAGATGGCGTTGATGAAAGGTTGGATATACTCCTGTGAAGTCTTCAAACGGAGAAAGACTGTACCCATCAGAATCGCTAGGCCGAGATACATAATCACTCGTATCTCGTAGGCAACAACATCGCGATAGGCCTTGATCCAGGAGCGGTGGAGAAGAGTCAGAGGGACCATCCATGGACTTGGCTTGGGTAGCTTAAGCTTCGCCAAATCAGTCTCAGATGACGCTGTCGATGCCTTCTCAATTTCATCGTCCAGTGCATTGCGCTCTTGCGAGTTCTTCCATGCTTCGATGATGTGCCTCGTTCGCTCTCTAACCTCGCCGTTCTTATCCAAGTCGATGTTTATCAAATCGAGGAAGTATTCGGCAGGGTTGGTGGCAGGCGGTATATGATATCCCAATCGGTGGAAGTATTCGGTGGCATCATTTAGCGGCCCGAAGTAGCAGGTCTCGCCCATTGACAACAAAGCGAGCTTATCGAAGAGTTGGTAGGTGACGGTAGACGGCTGGTGTATAGAAGAGATCACGATGAGCTAAAAGGTGGCCGGTCAATGTTGTGTTCGCCGAGCTCTTGAGCTTGCAACTTACTTGGTTCCTCTTAGCAATATTCTTGATATATCGAATTACCTCTACGCTCAGTGCCGAGTCCAATCCGCTAGTTGGTTCATCCAAGAAGAGAATCTTTGGATTTGTGATAAGGCGACTCGCGACACCAAGTCGCTTCTTCTGCCCGCCACTAAGACCCTTCTTGATAGGCGTTCCCACAATGGTATGAGCCTGTTCTTGTAAACCAAAGCTAGAAATCAGGTCATCAACTCGCATCATGGCTTCTTTCTTTGTGACGTTGCTGTACAGGCACTAGATTAGTTACGATTCTCCGGAAAACGGGAACCAGGTTCCTTGCCTTGGAAGTGCCAATCGAGCAGCAAACATCATAGTCTCCTTGACGGTGATGCTACCAATCAATGCATCTTCTTGCTCCACATAAGCGGAAAGGTCGCGAATCATATGCATGTTGGCCTTCTGGCCATTTGCCATAATCTGCCCCGTCGTCTCTGCGCCAGCGGCAGCAACCCGGTGTGCAAGGGCGTTCAGCAAGGTAGTCTTTCCGGAGCCGCTCGGCCCCATAATAGCCAACATTTCGCCGGCATGGACAATACCGGTGCCTTCGGAGAGAATGGACTTTGGCTTCCCAGTCTTTCGATCCTTGACCATGACTTGCATTTGGCTCCATAAAAAGCTGGTAACGAGGTTGTTGATCAAATGCCCCGTAGGAACCGGGTTAAGTTCGATGTCTGTGTTGTCGTCCATGTTGCCAGATGGGAGGTGCGTCAGTGCGTAGATTAGTGATAAATGGGATTTCAAGATGGGTAGATCAGGGTCTTTGGTGTGCACATGAACATGAGATTGTGGAAACGGTAGCCGGGTCAGACACCCACCATATATACATCGGGAGGCACTTGCTTCCACTAACCATAGTTAAGCTGCTTTTAGCTTTGTGATTATGGAGATTCGGTAACCCACCAACACCGTCGGAATGAAGCTCTGGTCACCGAGACATGTGCTTCACCCTCCATTCACGCTAGCCAACTGTGGCCGCCTCATCTCTTTTCGCGAAGGCCACCAGCGAGCCGGGAGCGCCGGCCTCGCCCATTCGCAGCTAAGTACTACGCGATTACCTTGTCAGGTACTGATTCGTACGGAAGAATCAAGTTCCTGCGCCATTGGATTATAACACATAAATATCTGATCACGACGAACCATCGGATGATGTAATAAGGCACCAACAGCAGAACGTGTACCCGTTAATAGCTTCGAGCACTTAAGAAGATGAGACGGAATTGAAAGTGCCGTGACCAGCGGGCCGCTGTTGCATGTCTGTCTTACCTCGTTAATTGGTAATTCTCGGCACTGAAGTGCCGGGGCGGGAACCTGTAACGAAATCCAGGTCGCCGATGACACGTAACATCCCCGAACGGGAAGCCTAAATGGACAACCTCGCCTGAAGTGCCAGTCCAGAGATTCCGAAAAAACTTTGAAGCTCTGTCAAAAACGGTTACTTGACGTAGATCTCAATACATAACCAGACTATATGCATTAGCTGGAAGTCCTAACTCCCACACCTCGCCTTATCAGCTAGCCACATCATTACTTGCCGCTCACTCCTCGGCGAAGTCAGACACAGAGCCACGCACTAAATGTGAGGACGGGGACCTTTGTTTTCTTTGGAAGCCTGCTAGTCGGCGTTTGCAGTGTAAAAGGCATCGGCTTATCCACAGAACCGAAACGCCGTCCCAGATGGTTTCAACTGGTGAAAGAAGCACCGGAGTTGTAGTGAATATTTAACAACACTTGGTTTGAGTTACCTCCTCGGACATTGGCCCTATTCGTACCCTGCATAGTGTGATTGTATTCCCCTGGTGATTTGCTTGAGATGTGACATAGAGACTGACCACATGCGAACCACGTATTATACAGAAGATCGGCAACTCGCTTAACACAACTAGGAACTACCTCAACCGCTTGAGGTGATATCTCATCTCAGCTACTAATAATGGCAATGCCATGGCTGCTGTCCCGACTGTTTATTTTGCGCATTTGGCTTGGACATTGAAGTCCAGCTTAGGGAATCACCCATAGGGTTACCTGCAATTCAACACGGGGTTGGTGTACTGTAATGTTGCAAGGAACTCACTAGGAGTCGCATCAGATGATCGAGATTGGCCACCTCCGCGACCAGCGTCAGTCCCTTAAGCTGTCAGTCAAGACATTCATCTCCCATGGCACTGCAATCATGACTTGGTATCTATCCTTGAGATAATCGCCTGTGCGTCCTGAGAGATTAGATTCAAGCAATGGAGGCTGCCGAGATCGCTGAGTAAGATAGTCGACGGTAAGCCTGGAGGCCGGGGAACAACTCTGGTTGCCTCCTTGTAGTAGCAAGGGGAGGAAAGAAAGTAGTGCTAGCTATTATCCGATTTCTGTATTCGTTTATTGAATATTTTTTAGATCATTGGATGTTGAATCGAGATCTTAAAAAGATTGACATAGAAAGTAAATACGAAGGTTAATCCCGGCCGAGTCGTCAAACGGCCGAGACCCAGGTTCCAAGAGTTTGAAGTGTTCCAGCCATATCGTTTTCCTTGAGTTCAATGCCCCTAACAAACGTGTACAGAGAATCCCCAGTCATCAACTAGTGATGATTGTTCAGTTCACTTCGGGTTCAGAGCCCCATCGCACAGGTTACTACCGCAGCCGTTGGTCACGTAGTTGCAGGTGAACAATCCCTTGACCCCCGAATCATTCGAGTTTGGCCAGTCCATGGGAATCGAGCCGCAAGCCGTACATCCATGCTTCCCAAGCTCGACAATGAAGTACCTCGCGAGATCTCCCTTTAGTGTACCGCCCTGAGGGAAGCAACACACGGTGTCGCGCGAGCCAAGGCAGGCAACCTGCTGGCCGTCCTGGTAGACGAAATTAGGGTCCGCGCCGTTGATGTTATCGGTAATGAAGTTTTTGAGTTTGTCGAAGCCGCCTTCTGAAGCATTGCACAAGGAGCTACCTTCGCAGTTGATACCAGCTGCATTGGCGCCTGCATTGAGAAAGCAGGTCGCGAGGAGATGAGGCGGGAACAGTTTCATGATTGTTGCTGTATTGGTTGGTTTCGCTTTGAAAATGATTGATAAGTGAGAAGTTTGAACGATAGAGGAGATGATACTAGAGTTCAAAATGCCGAGTGAGATCCAGCTTTATTTATATTGCGATTTCCACATAGACTCCCGAGTATTCGAGGACTTATTCCACTCGGGCAGATGGCGCTTCAACCGTGGCTGTTCATGGTAATCACTGACGTCGTGAATCCTACGAAGATCATATCGATGCTCGCATCAACTTCCGTTTGGTCTGAGTTACATCCAAATATAGACGAAGGCCTTGACAAGGAACAAGATTGGCTATTTCGCAATAACAAATCCGTTTATCGCCAAGCAACCTGCCCCCAATGTCGGATTCCCGACTCGTGGATGACGAAAACGCGCGTATAAAATTTCTATATTACTGATGGGCCTAATAGAAGCCAATCCCGTTTCAGCAACATGGACTGGGCAGTGAGGGAATTCCGTGAGACCTGTGGAACTCAATGCGGACTTCCGTGTAACCCCTGGGTCAGGTTTCCACTGGCACGACGATCCCACCAGGCGATCGACACTGTCGTCCGGGCTTACAAAGTGTACTAACTCAAAGACGAAGCATGGTCGTTTGTTCACAGGCGCGATTCTGTAGCGCGTAATTGCTCCGCCAATTTGGTTACGTTAAGTTGGCTCCCAATGTGCTGCAAAGTTTGCTGAGCGTGCTTGCCAGTCAACTCCTCACCGAGCCAAGCTACAGCTCTCCCGGCCAGGGTGTAGATGTTTGTCATCCTCCTAGCCTGTTCGTTGCGTTCGGCAATATCTTTTTGGTTCATCCATATGGCGTCAGTCTACAGAATTCGCACATCCTTTGCCGCTCTCTGCTTCTTGTATACCGTATTACATCACGAAATTTAGGAAAACCAGTGGGTACCAGTTTCTTGTTTCGCTGCACAATCTAGCTTCTATGGGTTAGCCAGCGCGAGAGGCGGGCTCTTCGGGGTATTAGATAAGCAATCTTAAGTCGTCAGTGAAAGAGATCAAGGCTGAGCCTAACTGTATAAGGGCTAAGCGTGCAGTGAAGCGAGAAATAGGTACCCACCGGCTTTCCTAAATTTCGTGATGTACATAATACGGTAGTACAGGGTAACGAAACCAAATTCTGCAGCGAATCAATTTGGATACTGGTCTCTTGGGGCTGCGGTACTGCAGCACAGCAGTTGACACATGGAAGACTGTTTGATATCGTCCCCGAACTTTCCAGACAGTAAGTCGATCGGCCGTATTCCTTGTGACGAGCTATCGGGTGAGAATTTAACAATCGATCCATAGCCACTGACCACAACTACCGGCCGTCCACGCGCATTCTTCGCAACCTGATCGCGTCAGAGAAAATACTCAACGGGCTATGTCGGGGTTCCTCTACGCCTCTAGCTATGATCGCTCATACCATTATTACTCCAGTCCATAGCTACCTTCGCCAGAATCCCGGAAACTGCGGTCACATTTTTGTGTTCCATCGTTGTCAAGATCGGTCGCGACGCGCCATAACGGAGGAGTCGCCGAGACCTATCCCGAGACCGAATGCCAATCAGGTGCGATGGGATGCCGAATGCTACACCAGACTTAGCTAGACCAACAACCAGCTAGCCTCCGCTCGGCCTCTTCGGGATAAGTTTCGGGCCGTCATGCTGGAAATAGGTGACTTGGATTTGCTTGCCCGCTACTGGTCCAATTCGATGAGCGCAATTTCGAGCGGTGGGGGCGGTCCGGTACACCTTCCGAGCTCCGTATCTCTTCGGCGGCTCCCACGGGGTGTGTTTGGGGATCGACCGATTAGAATGCCCACGGCTCAGCCGTGGAACCTCTCATTAGCCTAGGTAGATCAAAGTTGTGGCGTGTCCCCGGGGGATGAGCAACCCGGGGAAGAGATCGGGTGGGTTTTGACCGTTGTATATAACATCTTGAGCTCCATCTATTTGTTTGTAGAAACGACTCAGGTTTCAATTTGCGTCTCTGCTTTTCTTTGCGTGGCTATTTTATGCCCTCCTAACAGGCCATTGTTATCGAAGTTACAGACAATAGCCGAGGCCTACACAGGACTTGGATTCAGACTCGGCACCTTACCCTCAACAACGCCCGCCATGTTTTTCAATATCAAAACTTCTGTTCTATCTCTATTCTTTCTCAGCAGCCTCTGTGGTCTTGTTCAAGCAATTCCAGCCACTGGCATTGGAGCCACTGCGAAACGTGACATCGGCGAGCACCATAAACAAAGGTTCCTGCATCCTGGAGCCTTGCACACAGCTCAAGATATACAAAGGGTTAAGACGCGCGTAAAGAGCCAGCAGGAACCATGGGCGAGAGCCTTCAAGCATCTCGAGGCTAGCAAGCTTGCCCAAATAACATGGAAACCCACCCCGCAAACGATCCTTGTTCGAGGTGCCAATCCGGATTACCCAGAGAATTATGGCCACGCGTACCGTGATGCTCACTCAGCATACCAGCTAGCGTTGCGTTGGCTGATCTCCGGAAATGCATCATATGCAGATGCCGCTACTACTATTTTGGACGCTTGGAGCTCGACACTTACTGACATCCAGGGCAACGAGGACAAGTTTCTGGCAGCAGGGCTATACGGTTATCAATTCGCGAATGCAGCAGAACTTGTTCGTCTCTACCCTGGCTGGTCACAAGCCAACCAGTCGAGATTTGGCGTTATGCTCAACGACATCTTTGCGGCCAATAATCGACTGTTCCTTGACCACCACAACAATAAACCGGACTTCTACTATGCTAACTGGGACTTTTGTAATATTGCATCTTTGTTGGCTATTGGTATTTTCAACGACAATCGGACCATGTTCAACTTCGCCGTCGATTATTTCAAGTATGGACCACCGGGCGGGGTCGTTGCCAACGGCGCTCTTCCATTCTTCTCCATCGCCAACTTCACGGAGGAGGAAACAGGGAAGGTACTGATGCAAGGCCAAGAGGCTGGGCGTGACCAAGGGCATGCCCTCTTGTGCTTTGCGCTTCTTGGTGTCATAGGGCAGCAAGGGTACAATCAAGGGGTGGACCTCTACTCTGTCTACGGCAGCGAGATTTTGAACGGGTATGTGGATATTCAGATGGTGTAGGCTCTAGTCAATGTGTTTCATTGAAAGAGGAAGCATCTAACTCGATTACTAACTCTTCACAGGGCAGAATACGCGGCAAAATATAATACAAACCACTCTGTTCCGTATACCCCATACCGGAGCTGGGAGGGCATCCTTCCGGTAGTATCACCAAAAAGCCGCGGCAACGTTCGACCTGGGTTCGAGGCCATATTTTCACACTACGCCGAGGTCAAGGGACTAAACGCCTCCTGGTCGAAAGAGTTTCGTGATTATGTCAATGCCAATTTGACGGGTAATATCGAGGGTGGTGGAGGTGACTATGGACCCAACTCTGGTGGCTTTGATGCTTTTGGACACGGCACCTTGATGTATCGCCGAGGGAGCGAATAATTATGCTGGTGTATAAGCAGTCTCATTCATGCCGGTTAGCTGTGAAGGATATCTGATCCGTAACTTGGCGGCTTCTATGTCAACTTCTACAATCTTTCCTCTACCCCTACAACATGGGAATTCGTCAGATGGTCTTGATGGTAGCCGAAAAGACGGATCGGCGTTGTCGATCTTCGTTTCGGAAAACATTGATGGCTGGCTTGGCCCGATCTAGCAATCACCGACTAAGCCACTGCCGTAACACGTATGCTGGGAAGTACGAGCCACTCGATCTCCTTAATTCTTCGTATTATCATTAACCTTCCACTCCTAATGCTCATCGGCAACAGAGGCGCTGGCGAGACATTCAATCCTAGGTGACCTGTACGTCTAAATTGTCTTTAGTAGTATAAACATAACGATTTCCAGACTAGGATACATCTAATGCCTCGGCAGTTTATGACTGAAATAGGTATAGGTCAGACTAAGTTGTACCAGTAATGAGCGCGTTTTAGCCTGGCGTGATCCTGAACACACACTTGCCAGTTCAACACATTCCAGTATATGACTGACTCTAGGGAAGTCCAGTCTGGCATAGGGGGGAAAACCGCACAGCGATGAAAAACCCTAACCTCTTCCAGCCATGAAAATCTCAGGGTCTTGATACAATCGACGCCTATGGCTGGTCATTGTAGCTATCATCAAGCCAGGGGCAAAAGAGCTTGTAGCTGCCATATCCATTATCGCCTTCAGGACCGCGGCATTCGCCGTTAGTGAGAGGATCGAGATCAACAGTGCACTCGCTGTCGTGGTATATATACACTATCATTGCAATTAGCAACTTGATTCCAGGGTTGCAGCCGCATCGGCTCGTTACTTACGTTCGCAATTGCCTGGGTTGCTGTCAACCTTCACAGAGTTGACAGTCTTGTCGGCAGGAAACTGCTGGCACCGGCTTTCGTCATCCAGAACGAGCAGAAAGGCATAATCGCCATCCTCGGGCGTGTCACAGTTATTGTTGGGGTAGATGAGTGCTTCGAGCAACACCTTGGCGGGGTCAGGGGTTGAGCGTGCTGGAGCAGCGGTGACGCCCACAACCAGGGCGCCGAGGGAGGCAATTGTGGTGATGAAATGCATTGTAACAGTTGAAGAGCTAATTGTAAATCTTCGAGTTGGATTGTTATTAGACACTTGAGAGATGAACTGGAGTTATAACGATGATTTGATGTTTCATAATCTAATAAATAAGACAGGACGTTTCCCTTTTATACTACCCAATTCGCTTATAACTTTGATTCTATTGATATCTACCCAGTAAATTTGCGGAACGTCATGACCATAATTATTACGGACCTGCGCCTCATCCTTCATCCTTTCTGGCCCGGAATAGAAAGCGATTCGAGACAGGGCATGTTTGTTTTCACGTTGCCGATAATTGGATCCGTCGTAAGGAATTTTTACAACGCTGATTTGTTACCGAGGCCGCGTGGACGTATTACTACTTCAGGTAATCACCGACGTTATGGCAAGGCGTAAATGTTGCGCTGTGTCAGCATACCATTGTCAGCCTTGGCCCAGAGCCGCAAGCGTCTCACTATGAAAGTGTCAAAGGGACTTCTTCATGACAATCCTCATCCAAGACGCGCAATATTCCAAGCTTGAGCTTGTAGTTTGTTCATCGATTGTCGGAAGATTCCAATTTAGACCTCCCAGACACAAGAATCAACTCCCTACCCGTGATCTACAACCCCCCCGACTATTTGCTGACGTAGCCACCGCGACACGTGGACGTCGCGCTGCGGGTTCAGCCCGAACACGAAGTCTTCTCGCTGGGTTTGCCGTCGTCGACATTCTCTTTGCAGTCTTTGTTGGTCTCGTGATCGCCGGTCCTTCAGGAGCCAAAAGATGTTTGCGGCGATCCCTAGTAACTGCGCCTTGGAGAACAAGACCTAATGCTACGGCATCGTTTGCAATCACGGGAAATTGCAACGCAAATGATCGTGCAGGTGAGAACTTGTACCAACTGATACCACCATAAATGTCACTAAAAGCCGCGGGGACAAAATGTAGCTGTGGGTGAGATGTACAAAGGGGATCTTAAGGATAATCACACACCGCTTAGGCCTTCTTGAATAGAATCTTCTCTATTCTTCCCCATAATACCATTGTGGGGTTACATGTTCGTGCCTGCTGGGCCGAGGAGGCGTATTGCATCTTTACCGGAAAGATTTGAGGGTTGATTTCAGCGAGCCACTTGTTCCAGGAATGACATGCAGAGGGTGCGTAGTATTGTATGAAGCTCAGTATCGCCTCTGGCTATCTTAAAGTTGCCCGTATCTTTCGGGTTGGTACCCATTCTCATTTAACATCTTCCGCAACGATGTCAACACCTTTGCTGGAGCTTGAAAACCTGACAAGCCAGTCACGCCCATCTCGAGGCACAAATTTTACAAATTCTACACGAATCTCATCCTTTGGCGTCGGTATTGAAGATGCCATAGGCAAGTTCTTCCCGATTCCGGGCCATTCTATGACAGGTATCTTGCCTTTAGCGATAGGGTTGAGATCAAAGCGGAGCAACAAGAGAGCCGCAAAGGCCATCACCTCAGTGCTGACAAAATGTCGACCCAGGCAGAGAATCTTGCCGCCTCCAAAAGAACGAAACGCAGTGGGGTTCAGTGGTTTGGTACCAGGACGTCGCACCCTTTTTCAACAGATACTTATTGTCCAACATTGTGTCCTCCGTCACCACTCTCGCAGAGATACCGATATGTACGTAGCGCAGAACTTCCTGTCACGTTGATAAGAGAGCAGGACAAGCAGACCTAGTTTCACTCAAAATCAACAATGGGACGCCCACTTCTGTCGGTTATAACGAGGATTTCAACCTCCTCACGACACTCACTCATGACATCAGGGTTAGAGAAGATGTAGTAGATCATCCAAAAGGCACCCACGACAGAGTTAGTCAAGGATGCAACCATTTGGCCGTTCTCAGTTGCGGCCACGTCTCTACCTCGTAACCCGTGATAGTGATTGTGCTTGTAGCGGCATTGGACAAGTAAAGAACCTTGAAGGTGTCTGCTATTGGCGAAATATCTCCCAAAAGCGGGTATGAGGAGTTGCTCTCGCACATGGAGGCTCTCGCGCGCCAGGATGCTCGGACACGCCTTGAGCATGTGGACCATAATATGGGGCTCGAAGGCACTGTAAATTTGTTTAGTCCTCATAATCCTCGATGAGAAGTACACAATTCTGAACGTACTACCATGCGGTCTGGAGGCTCGAGTCCCGAATAGGATTCATCGGCCCATACATCGACTCTGTGGTGGCTCTGGACATTTCTCGACGAACCCAAGGGAACAGCTTTACAGTGGTAGGGCCCTTAGCACTAGGTTCTGCTAAGCTATTTGCAATGTCTAGGACAGCGGTACTGTTGATTGCGTCTAATCTAGGCCTAGGGGCCAACGCTCGCTGGGTTGGTGGGACAAAAGTAGACAGGTAAGAGTCATCGTCCAACATGTTATTCGAGCCGATAATTGCATTCCCTTTTGGCCCGACGCCCATCACTGCTGCCGCTGCTTAGGCTTCGATGGGTGCAAATGCAATCGTCTTAATTCGACGTTGAAGTGGCGGGATAAGTTTCACATCGTTGACGACATAGATGCGCTGGCCTGGCAGACGCAAAGTGTAGATTGGAAGATTATATTTGTCTCTGCGCACCATGCACATCGTCAGCTTCTTCGTCGCACTTGCGATAGCTGGACTCAGGTGCACGTAATATTTCTGCATACCCGTTATGAACCCAAGCAGCGGCTTTTCGCACGGTATTGACGTTTCAATTGCTGGGAGCTCATTGGAATCATGTGTGGCATGAAGTAACACGTAGAAGAATAAATACGTTGCCGCCACAAATCCTAGAGCAAGCAAAAAATGTTGCAGTCGCCATGATGGAGGTAGTAGAGGGTTTGAGCAATACTGTTCCTCATCCTCGGGAATAGTGGCAGGAGATTCAAGACGGAATTGGCGCTCTGTTTTGGGAGCTACTCATAGTTGAAGGCGACATGTCACACTGCTGACGAATCCAGGTCTTTGGATGGGTTTGAACTTCACACTTCCTGTGACAATAGACCATTGGACCAAATACCCAAAAGTAGGAGGCCCCTGTACTTGCCGTACAGGAACCAACGGTACATATTGCTTCGCCACACTTCTTGGACCAACCTGGCACCAGTGCTGGCATCTAGTGCTGACCCAGGAATTGTCATCTTGGCGCCTCCAGGCAGGGACAAGGCTAGGCTACCCCTCACCTTCAACTTTCACGTCAATTTGAGCGCTAAAGCCTCATATCCTTGCACCGCCTACACGATGACAACGTATGTTTATCCTGCCATGTTATTGATCCTGTCGCTCATCAATACTATGCAGCGCAACCAGTCTTCCATCATATCAACCGGGAAACTCATTAGAGCTGAACGTACTCGAAAGTTTTAGCGATCTATCCACACCCAATCCAGTCACGGGAGTCATAACTCGAGTCATTACAATGACTATGGCTCCTGTGATGATGGTCAACTTCAAAACCACATCAGGCTCTGATGTCCAGGCTATCCTCAAACTCTACGATCGTCGATTTGGTACACATCTCCGCATATCAGATGGCAAATACGCACCCTGTAAAACTGCGGATGAAGACGCATTCCAGTCATTCTTACGCCAAGGAAAGATGGAACCTTTTATCCACGAGTTAGAGGAGGAGAACCGGAATTCGCTCATTCCCCTCAGCGCCTGTGACTTCAATGACGGCAGCCCTGATGGCACGGCAAGATATGAAGCAGCACTATGGTACGAGGCTAATGAGCACTTCAACAATGAATCACAGGCATACACGCAGTTAGCAGATCTCCAGGGTACATCAATACCCCGAGTTTATGCTCATGTGCGTCTCGCATCGCCCAGATGCAATTCCGAAGCACTAGAGAGTCAGCTACAGCCAGATACGGAGAATTACCTAGATGTCAACGGGGTGCTCATGGAAACAATCACAGGCTACAGTCTATGGGATCTGCCTAACTCTGCCGCGGCCCCTGAAGACGAGGGCGAATGGTCTACAATTATACAACAGGCCGTCGATATAGCACACGAGATCAACAAGCGAGGTCTTCTTCTTGAGGATAGTGGACCACGCAATGTCATGGTAGACCAGAGCTCACATAAACCGTTCATCGTCGACTTCGCGCAGTGTCACTTCAAAGACAAGTTGTTTCGCCTGTGGGAAGAAATATCCCTGGATGGGGAAGAAGGGGATGAGGATGAGTGGAATCTGGAGATTGAATACTGGATACGGGCGAGACAGCATAACAACCCTGCTTCAATTGGCTTGGTTATGGGGATGCGCCTCTTGAAAACCAATGGCATGAAGGTGGATGTCAACTGTCCAGACTATGAGACGATTATTAGCAACCTCAAACAACAGCTGGCAGACGAAAGAACCCCGTCGCTAATAGGCATAAAAGACTAACTCGGACTTCATACATAGCTGTGGTGAAAGGTCCAGACCGTTCTTTCTCGCGTGCCTTCAAATTTGTTCGATCTTTCTAGTCTCTTCCATAATGAATCCCCTGGGCCAGCAACTTTGGGTTTCTGCATAAAATTAGGATAAAGCTCACCATAATCACACGTTGACTTGGTAGTGCACCGTCTAGCGTTGGTATGATGCAAGGTTAACCAGTTCATGCACCCGCCCCAGGACCTCGTGCCCTTCAAAATGACGATTCGAGGTTGTTTAATGAGAGCTCGCAATCATCATGTCCCAGATACAATCAATCACTTCTACAAATCGTTTCGTCTAAACTGAATTAATATTGAAAATGATCATTATTTGATCATTTATGCAAATCAAATGGAAGCACTAATATTGGTAAATTTGTCATTGTGGATGCGACAGATCATGATCAACCCCATTTTTCAGTGTCGTATAGCGGAGATATTAAGAGAAAGAACATGACGATGTCCCACTATGGATTTAGGGACAGAGCCTACAATAAAGATCTTTCAAGAAATGAATTCTACAAGAATCATTACTAACACTATTTGCCAACAATTGCGAGGAATAACTGCAGTATTAGGGAATACTTATCTACTGGAAGCATTCTAAATATATAACCCCCTTTATTAGACATCTCTAAATTCGTGTCGCAGTGCTGACTGCTCTATGCACCTTGGATAACAAAGTCAAAGGCTGTACGGCCTCCTCCCGCCGCAGCATTTGAGGAACCTAGCTCAACAAGGTAATACCCATTCATGACTCCCAAGGCCCAGAACTGGGTCCAAACGCCGCCTGTCGCGTAACACTGCGGGTCATTGTCATCGTTGAAGTCCTCAATGCATGTCATCTTGGGCGCACCGCAATTCAGTAGTCCACCATCCGTCTGACCTTGGTCGCAAGTGATGGGCGCTTCGTTGGACCTAGGCGACGCGTTGCAGGCATACAGCGATGCTGACTCAAGGCTCGGGCTGTAGAAGCCACATATCCTTTCACCCTCGACTAGAAGAGCGCCAGTACCCGCCTCGATGGAAAAGACGGCCACTCCCACGTTGGCAGGGTTGTATGTGCCCACGGTTATGCTACCATACTGTCGAGGGGGAAATCGGGCTGGCGTATCGCCCGCAGGGCCGCCCTGAACGATGGCCTTGAAATGCAGAGGCGCGATTGAAGTGGTGGATGATGGAACAACGGTGGATGAGGTCGTCGTATCTATTGTAGTGGAAGTTGTGAAAAGAGTGGTCGTTGAATCGGTCCAGAAAGAGCCTGACTCTGATGCCATTTGAGAGCTCGATGCGATGGACGAGGTAGTAGACAGCGCAGAGGCTTCGGACGTTGTCAACGAAGAGGCTACGTTAGAAGTGCCTAGGTTGCATTAATAGGTGTTTTTAATGAGAAAGTAGAGTCTCCCAAGACTTACCCGAAGTGCTAGGCTTGCATGGGCTTGCACTCGCACTGAGAAGGCCAATGGCCAGCGAGAGCAAAACACCAGAATGCATCGATGCTAATTGCTTAATTAATGAGAGACGATAAAGGAATGAGAAGAAGAGAGGAAACGATTTGGGACGAGAAGGCGGCTGCCTTCTTCTTTTCTCCCGAGCCGTCAAGGGGGAAAGCAACCAGATCAAAGCCACTTCATTTATTGGGGGAGCTATTGCGAAGAGTTAGTAGAAGCTACGATACGCTATTGCCTAGTCTCCACTACCTTGAGCGTCGAGACCCTCTTGCCTTGCGACGAATTCGTCCTAGCCGATTAACCACAACTGCTAGATATCCACAATTTGCAAGGATAATACCGGGGAGGCACCTTAAAAATGAAGTATAGTCCGAGACTTTCGACAGCTACGAGCCTGTGTCACCAAGAAAGGATGGGAAATCTGTGCTGCTTCGTTTTTGCAGTGATTTATGAGATTCTGCTACTAAACATGTGGTCTCACAACTTTGATATGTCGAAGCTAAACAATGACAAGATACCGCTGTCTTCTCTGGACAAGCAACCAGACCACCTTGCTATGTCAAAACGGAGAAGTTGTTAACGGGCGAATAAAAGCTTAAGCGGCATTCACATTGGTATTTGCGACAACTCAATTCGTCCACGGCTAAGCCAAGAGTGACGCGTGTCATTGTAACTGGCATGAATGATACTGACAATGTAAGGTATGCTAGCCTGTATATAGACGTCTATCCTTGGCCGAAAGGTGGTATTGCCACGTAAAGAGAGGATTGATTCAATTGACACCAATCATTAATTCCAATAGAATCATATACCTAAAATTATTGTTCTAAGCCGGCAACTCATGGACTCGTCTTGGCTGTACTGGCCTCGCATCTGATTCCACTAGCACGGCCTCTGGACCGGCATCGGCCTCGACTAAAGGTTGTCGGGCACTAAGCGACCCATCTGATGTTTTGCTGGTTGTGTCCTCTCCATCATATGCGCCCTTCAACGGAGTGCTGGTCTCTGCTTGTTTCTTTTTTCTTCGTAGGAGCCACCAGATAAGACCCAACACCAGCGCAATCGCTCCTATGCCACCAACCACGCCACCAGCTATAGCTCCGACGGGAGTACTCGTCGACGATGATGAGTCAGATGTACCGGTCGAGGGTTTCGGGCTGTCCAGTGAGAATCGCTCGGCGTTGTTGCTGCAGCAGTCTTTGCTTGAGTCTAGGTTGCAGCAGAATTCGTTTGAAGCGCATTGCTTGACCTGAACCCATGTGCCATTCTTCTCTGTCACGAAGGGTTAGCTGAGGCATAATCTAAGATAGCCTCCTGTTGACTATTGTGTCTTTCGAAGAAAGCTTTGTCCACGAATAGAGAATGAACTTACTTCCTGGGCAGACCTCCTGACACCCAGACCAATCTTTGTCTTGACAGGCAGCACGGTAGTAGTAATGGTCTGGATAGGAGCATAGACCGTTCCTCAAGCATCGGTCACCCTCACCCAGTGCGCAGCAGATTGAGTAGGTTGTGTTGGCATTGCCGCATGGCTGGTACTTCTTGTCGGTCGCTTTGCTGCCATTGGGGTAGTAACACGTTTGGGCTATTGCTGCTCCAAACAAGAGCAAGATGGGAAACATGATGGCCATGACAAAAGATTTATGTGAGGGTAGATGGGAGTAGAAAAACTTGCCCAGAGAACGGGGAGTAAAATAAGGGGATCTTCATCCTGCTTCTCTCGTCGGCGATTTACTTTCAGCCCTCTGACGAAATGGCGCAGGATTTAGGTTACATGATACCCTGTCCCAGCATCTGCGCCAGTCAGAGACATTTCCTCCAACTACGAGAGTTGATAGGTGAGCAGAATGCCGCTAACAGCCCTTTTGTTGTTTCAGATGATGTCATTCCATGACAAGCGCAGGTGCTGGGTCATTACAGGATGGCCTTGCATATTAGCACCGTGCCTAGGCGTTTACGGTTTATCGTATTGTAACACCTGGCCATCCAAGGCCTTGCTACTTGATCCAGCTGCCAGTCACTGGACTTGCGACAGCAGCCTGCTCCTGAATGTAGCCCTGCACGGGGATTTACCGCACACAAGCTGTGACAGAGGTGGAACGCTAATCTAAGACTCAATTTTCTAGCCGTTGTTCTCAAAGGATTTTGCGATAGCCGCATGCCATGCCTTGAACTTCCAATCCTCAACAACACGATCATCTACCAAAGACGGCCGAAGCCAGTCCTCCGTTGAGTCTAGTATTGAATGCGGCATCACCACCTTTTGCCCCAAGTAAAACTCGGCCCAGGGATTTGTTGGCTTGTGAGTAGCCAACCTTCTTTCCATATCATTAACATATCCCAAACTCCTCAATTCTGCACCCAGTCGGTCTGTGGAGATGGCGCTCGCTAAACGGCAGATAATTGCGAGCATCCCAAGGCTAGCACCATCTAGTTGGGCCTGATGATCTTGCTCCACAGATGACCACTGGCTTCGGTCAACTGTGCACCCGAGAAGCATAAAATCTTCTCTCCAATTCAGTATGGTCTTTTCTAGCTGCAAAAGCTCATCCTCGAGGCTGTCCAGGTCACTTGGACAAAACGTGTCAGGCTGAAGCACAGCCCTGGCCACGTTGGCGAAAAGACGGGGCACCGCTGCGCACAAGAGCGACAAGCGCACGTAAAGGCAGCTGTGAGGTGTAAAAAGATCCTGCGGATCAGTAGCTGACAAGAGAGTCTGCTTCCAGGCACGCTCTTCAAAAAAGCATGGTTGCCCGAGGCGGAGGCATTCGCATATCTAGAACAGAGAGTCAACATGTGGATAAATGAGTATACAGACTCCCCAAAAAGTGGCCACTCACAAAAGGCGCCATGAGTGACAGCAAAATGCTCTTTTCAAAGTCGGTTCTGAAGTTACTAGGCCCTCGCATTTTGACCAAGTGCATGGCCCCTGAAATATGTTGCTCCCAGGCTTTGGATGCAGCTGGGAAGCCAAGTAGCTGAGCTCAGTCAGCATCTGACATCACGCTTGGTCCGACTTGGGTCTCATTGACTGTACCTCATACATGCTGAGGATATGAATAGCACATAAGGTATCTGGTTGATACCAGCCTGTTGTGTCATTGACCGCTCTTTGAAGATTCCGCAGAGCCTTGCCGTACAAGGACAATTCTGTCGTCTTTGGAGGATTCAAGTCGGGGGTCAAGCAACGCCTAGCTTTCATGGCCACGCACCGAAGAGCATCATCTAGACAGGGGGTGTTTCCATATCTGGAAGGAAGATACGACAAGAAAGACTCTCTACGGCGACTGGCCAGTTTGCCAAGTGTTGCAGGTTGCCGAGACAGTATGACACCAGCAGCATGTCCCATGTGAACATGGGTGAGCTCATTCAAGTCCAGGATGTTGACTCCGGTGTCAACAGCCAGACGTTCGACCCCTAAGACAGGTAATGGGGAGGATGGCGTCCCTAGAGACCACCGTGGTACCAAGCAGGATATATCGCCAGCCAAATGGTACTCTTGATGGCCGTCCTGCAACCTCAAAACTTGGAATTGACGCATATTCCGCTTACCCCAAGTGCCAGTCCGTTTTCGCTCGGAGGCTGGGCCTTGCATTGCGTGCACTCGGATCGTCTTGCGTGCTGAATTGTTTAGTACATGTCCCTCAGGGCCCAACTCGACCCAGAGCAGCCCTGGCTGCCCTGACATGGTCGTGGATGATGGTTGAGGGGGAGCTGCTCAGTCGGGAAAGTTGAAGATCTGCTCATTGGACGTCAGCACAAGTAGCCGTTACAAAAATTGTTATCATGGAAGGTGATCACTCCTAGCTTCAGGTCTAGGGACTAGAACCATTACCTTAATATCTCCTTACAAGCCTCAGTGGCCCAAGCTTAGAGGGAATGCTGATTGTATTGAGCGGGAAATGACAGTGCTCTTCGACCTAGTCGGTCTGGATCTGCCATCTCACCACTCTAATCAAGATTGGCACCAAGTGGAGAAATAAGCCACAGCCACTCAAAAGGACCCCGTCGATCAACCAGGGTACCGGCATCCTAAAGCGGTCTAGTGAGCCCAGTTGTAACAAACCAGCGGATATCGGGCTTCAATAGGTTGACCAGGGTGCCGATATCCCGAAGAGGGTTGATCAACATCTTGAAGCGTTACCAATGGAGTTTGCCCGACAGCCGCAAAGCCATATAAACGTATCTAACTAGCCTAAGATAGAGACCAATCGCTCTTGTAGAATGGTGGTCTCACCGCGTAAAGCTATTCCCGATCAGTGGGACATGCTTATCACCTGACGGTGGATGTCGTGAGAGCCATTCATATTCCCCTGAACTTCGAGCTCTATATTGCAAGTTTTCTGGGTAATTGGTGACATTTTTTCTCGAACATGCATGAATCCTTTCTAGGTAACGAACTTGGAGCATTTGTGACTGTTTATGGTGATCTAAAGAGATTCACGGGCTTTAGTTAACCCGGGTCGTAACCAATCAGAGCAGCCTCCCAGGCACCGCAGCCGTCTCTAGGGTAGCCTCGACGTCGGCGAACTCCTTGTTAACACAATGCACAGAAGCCTAGTGGAAAACCACAAACATTCACATCTTTCTTAACTCCTCACTTCAGCATTGGTCCCTTAATAGATGTTGTAGAGCCCTTTATTCTAGTACAATTCACAACCTAAGCAATATAGACCATTGAAGGCCTCATGACCACGCACACAGTAGCATGGCCATAATCTCGACTGGTGATTGGTTGACTGGAAGAGGGAAAATGTTGTTAGAACCAACACCCGTCGTTGGCCCAACAGTCAAGGATTTCCAGGCAGCAGCACAAAATACTGCAGATATACGCCTGCTTACAGTTCTTGAAAATTTTCTTCGAGTCAGAGATGATCACTCTCAATTTTTAACAGTTGCCTTCGCTGCTGGACCGAGAGAAATTCTACCTCGTTCTCCTTTTTATAGGTTGCAAAAAGTAAACAAAGTCTCAATATTCAAGACGCCTTGATTCATCATGTCGTACTATCCTGTATATCTTGTCGAATCCCTAGGAGCCCCGCGGAATCATCAGGCCATCTTCGTTCAGACCCGGAGTAACGAGTCAGGAACTGTTTTTCATGTCACGGGCAATATACAGGAGGGTATGACGTACGAGTCCAGTCAACTAGCTACAAAGCCCGACCTATCACCCACATTCATATCAAAGTCGCAGTTGGGATGGGTCATGGTCGATGACCTGCCACGCATTGACTCCATTTGTCGCGCGAATCCTCCTCCTGCTAAGCAATTTAACGGACCTAAACGAATCAGCAAGAACCAGCCTCTTCGACGCTGCCAGGAGTGGACAAAAGAGACAATTGGGCATCTCAAGGTCCAAGACATTCTTATAGATGGGATTGATTCTGCTGCTGTCGGTTTGCCAGGCGCTGACTGGAGCGCCAGCACAGTGACTGATGCGGCTGGGTTTGAGTTGGAGTAGCATAGCGATGGCTGCCTGTGCTCGACATCTACTCTAGTAGATGTCTCATGGATCCTCATAGAATGATCGCATGGTTTTATTGGAGAATGATGCTGAGAGTTTGATTATCTGAACGGGTATGAATGGCCTCAATAGTGGTTAGAATGGCTCTTTAGAGGCTGGTGAGTTCTCGGGGGCTACACAATCCATGCTTACCGAGTTCATAAGAAGTAAGAACCAGACAGGTAGAATGAAACACATCCGCTTCAGAGAGAATTGGACCAGAACGGATGAGAACGGGACTTGTTAAACGGACCCCTCAAGCAATATCTCACAGGAGAGGGGTTATGAGAGTGGCTAGCTGAGATGCCCACGTGGCTCAAAACCAGCATGTTGTAATTTTGCCCTCACTGCTTTGGAAATGTGAGTGTTCAGGTAGAGACGTGGGTAGTTTAAACAGGATATGGGATAAATACAAAACTTGGAACTGTTCAACCAATTTGAACTGATGGCTCGGTTCAACCGGGGATACATCCTTCGGACCACTCGCCTATATGCAATGACTGCTTTCTTTCCTCTTCTAGATCGGCCTAATTGTTATACCGCGCCCGAGTCAATACGAGGTTCTTTGTAGGTGGAGGTCTTCCGCGAGTCCTTCATACAGATGGCACCCCCACAAACTTCACTGTTCATTTATTGGGAACAGGGATACCACTGTTTGAGTTAATGTTCAATCGCATGTTCGTGTATTATAGATAGATTCAAGATACCAGTAGACCTGTAATAATCAGGAATGGTCCAATTACAGGTGCAAGGCAAGAGTTTTTTGTGTCAGGTTATATCAACGTTCGAATGCCACTACGGTAGCGTCAAACTTTACAAGAGAGCGGCTGAACAGTGAAACGGAGAATAAACCAAATCAGAATCATAAACAAGGGTTGATAATAAACCAAGTACCGGTGGCTGATGCATGTCAGAGTCAAGCCTCACCTCATCCGGCCTACGGGCCCACGTCAGCTTACAAGCCAATCCCATCTGGGGAAGATGCTGCGCTCGTCAAGCACAACCACTAGAGTGTGGCAGTGTGGCTATGGCCGTTAGCTCCTCTCCCGTGCTTTCTCCACTGTTACTTGACTAACTAGTTAGCGTTATTAGGCCTCAGAGATCAGTTATGGTCTTAAGCACTTGCGAACTAACTCAAAGGGGCATTGCGTAATTTGGCGTCTTTTATTGGCTGGGTGACCCATTGGATTCCCTACCACGACCAAGGAGAAAGAGGTCTTGGAAATAGGTTCTTGCTTTGTAATTTGAGAGATGCATCTCTGAGCCACCTTGCAATCAGTCAACCTCGCCTACCTCGCTCTTCGCTCATCATATATTGTCTCGCCTTTCGCTTTTTCTTTTCGCGACGTGATATGGTTGAATTCACCTGCCTCCATTAGGTGGTCCCGTATGGTTGAAGGGCCACAGGCCGCAGTATATAAAGAAATGCTGTAGCACTCGAAATCAAGAATAGATACCTGAAGTACCACCGACAATCTTCTCCTTTACGAACAGTGCTCTTCCAAACACCCAATATGCTCATCAATTTTGCATCGCTTCTCCTGCTGCTGCCGGCGGCTCTGACTTGCTCGCCACCAGCCAAGGGTCAGAATGACACGGAACCCTCGCCATTTGTCATGGGGCCAGACACACCAACAGACCCCGAGACCGTCAGTTACTTCACGAACCACTTGGCCCTCAATGTGAATGATCTTGAGCGAAGCATTGAATTCTACAAGAATGTCTTTGGCTTTCGACATGTCTTCACTTTTCACCTGACGCCGATCTTCTCCGTTACCTACATGGCCCACAGCAGCGGCGGCAAGAATGGTACGGGTTACCAGACGACCGAGGAAATACTTCGAGAAAAGAACAATGGACAAGGCAGGCTTGAGATGGTGTACATGAACCTCACCGGCAAGGCCGACATTCCTGGACCATCAAAGAGGGCAACGACGCTCAGCCATATCGGTATTATCGTCCCCAACACGACCGAAACGCAGACCAGACTCGAACGGCTTGGAGTTGAGATTTACAAGAAGGTTGGAGAGCCGATGCCAACCTCGGGTCCTTTGTCAAACCCATATTCGCTAGGAGATACCTCGAACTTGAGTGCCAAGGATTTCGCGGAATTCCAGGATGCAATGAGCCAACTCAACAGCCTCAACATCTTTGCGGCCGACCCTGATGGCAATTTGCTAGAAATCCTGCCATCGGAGGAGGGTAACCCATTCGTGGGGTGAGGGTTGGATGATACGTTGGCTTTCCCATTACCACTTGTTGTTTCTGGCTGTGCAGGTGTATCACGACCTGCTTCTCTATTTCTCTAGACGAGAGAAGCGAACATGAGACAAATCATTTCGCTGTACTCTTTTCAATACTATTTTAGATGTGTAAAAACTGTATACTTTGGTGTTCAGATCTCTCTCTCTGTATATTCGCAAGGGAAGGGGTCATAATAATATTACATTGCACTAAATCTCACATAACTGAAGGCATAATGACGATTTAATCGTAACATCTCGGCACTTCTGTGTCAATGAAGCTACCGTACCTAGGAAGGAAAAGATCGGCTTCTGCCTAAAGGACAGAGAGACGTTGTTTGAGCTGCTATTGGATATGCCGTAAAACTCCCCTAGTGCTTCTGTAGATGACGCTCTTGGGTTGCCACCACCACGTGACGCCAGGCAGCACACCCGCGGACTATAATATTATACGGAATACGACAACCCCTCTTGCCTACAAGGAACCGAACCTGCATCCTGAAATCAGTGTACCCAGAGCACAGCATGCCGTGTTATTCAAGCTGGCAATTGTTCCAAGACTGGCGATACGCCATCGACAAGGACTTTGTCACTTCTGATGGAGAGCCCTTCCCTTACGCCGACAATGGCAAACGACAGTGGGGAAGCGAAATCGAAAGATTTCCGTTTGATGAAGAACCCCAAAATGGTTGTGTCAGTAGTGATGGCACACGCCTGGCCATCGCAGTCGGGCAAAACATCCACGTTTTCGACACCCAGACCTGGGGGTCTGTGTGTGTTCTGAAAGGCCACACTTCCAGAATCGACGGCCTTGCTTTCAAACCCAACGATGCCAATACCCTTGTGTCCAGCGAGGAAAGTAACTACGGCCATACCCCTGCAGACTTCAAGCCTGCCACCATCGTATGGGACATCGACAAGGCCAAAAATGCACCAGCCCCAGAGGACACCTCGTTGGGTGGAGCTGGAGCTGCTGCTGCTACCGCGGCGGTGGACAAGCTTGAGGATCTTGGTGTGAGACTAACGGAAGACGAAAAGGCAGAGCTGGAAAAGGCGTTCCTGCCAGATGTCATTCGTGCCGTGGCTAAACGTAATGTCGCCGACAACACACGCATTCACGCCCGTCTTAATACGAGCTTTCAGTCTGAGAACTTCAGCCCCTCGGGCAAACAGATGGCGTACCTGCCTGGAGATCGCCCTCATTCTAACGGAAATGCTCCTTGGGATATCGAGATTTGCTCTACGGACAACTTCGAGCATGTCATGACTCTGAAGGGTCATACTGATGCCATCATGTGGACTGGATGGAGCCCCGATGAAACCCTCTTTGCGTCTGTAGCATGGGACGGTACGATTCGCATTTGGGACGCAGTCGAAGGTCGAGAGATCCATCGGTTCGAGACAGACCACCAGAATTGGACAGGCGCCTTTAGTTCAGACTCGCAGTATTTCGTCGCGACAGACGGCTCTGGTACCGTTCGAGTGTACGCTCTTCGCCAGGACGACACCCTGCATTGGGAGTTTAAAGCTGGGGATCGCGATCCCTGGCGACGAACCGTATCGTGGCATCCGAATGGAAAATTAATTGCTGTAGGTGGGGAAGACCGCGGAGAAATTCTCCTGTTGGATATTGAGAAGAAAGAAGTCATCCAGAAGCGCATGCTGTCGACTGCAGCTGGTCAGGTTGATGATGAAGAGCTACGCAGTACCATGGGGGGCTTCATAGGAGTCAGTGAAGTAAGATTTGTTGACCGAGGGAACAAATTGGCCGTGTGGGCACACGGTGATAGCAGCATCGAGGTTTTCGACATAAACCGAGAGGTCAAGTGGAGGTTTGCAAGAGGTGGTACCGAGGATGGTCCAGGCGCTGACAAGTGGAGAGATGAGAAAGGAAAGGTCACAAACGAAGGAGGCAGCGGTATGTTGGTTTGGGAACAGCGGGCCAAAGGCCAGTTGTTCCTGGCCAGTCTGGACTTTGATGCGGTCCGCATCTGGGCTGTACCGTTGACCACGGATGGAGTGAACGATCACTAAATCTTTAAGGCTACAAATTGTTGAAGCTTACATGAGGTGAGATAAAGGGGTTTGACGTTACAATTCGAGTAATCACCTCTTCAATTTGGTTAATGAAGTCGACGTTTAATATTTATTTGCACATTCGTATCACTAGTTAAGTCCCAAGAGTGGTACTACTGATATCTCGAGTTTGTAAAGACATCTCTTTTATCACAAGATTCCATTATGTCAATATTCTATTTACACGTTGGTTCTGTAGGACTACGACCCCAAGTGATCTGACCCCCAGTGGTCTAACCCACCAAGGCAGGTGAATTCCTAAAATGTGCGATATTCCTAAAAATCAGGAGTTTTGAGGCAAAGACACCATTACGTATTTTTAGGAATCTCACGCATTTTTAGGAATGTGCCAGCCCACATGGCACTAGTCCAAGGACGACTATTCCGGCGACTTCTAGTCTTGTCACCACCGATCAAGTCGGGACCTGAGACCTCGGACGGAGATAGCGAGTGCGGAATACGGAGATAGTAGCCCGGAGATAACGAGCCAGACACACCCTTCATCTTGTTAAACTAGCAATCATATCTTGCTAAGAACGTGGTAAGGTCTTGCTTCATTACCTTTAAGTTGCCTCTCAAGACTTATTGGCCTATTTCAGCCGACACAGTTTCTGCCAAGATTTCAAGACAGCTCACCATCATGTCCCAACTCCTAGCCGTCTTTGGTGCAACCGGCCTACAAGGCGGCTCTGTCATCGACCGCGTCCTCAATGACACAGAACTCTCGCGGCAATACCGTGTTCGTGCCATTACACGTGACCCAGGCTCAGATAAGGCGAAAGAACTCGAGGCCAAAAATATTGAGGTCGCACAAGGGGACGTGTCCGATCGCATCTCACTCGGCAAAGCTTTGGCAGGTGTACACACTGTCTTCCTCATGACGACACCAGATTTTGGCACCGATGCTATCCAGCTCGAGTTTGACGCTGCAAAAAATGTTGCTGATGTCTCCGTGGAGAGAGGCGTGCAATACATCATCTTCAGTACACTACCCCCTGTCAAGGACATTTCCGGCGGCAAGTACTCAAAGATTACCATGTTCGACGCAAAGGCCAAAGCCGAGAGCTATATCCGAAGCCTTCCCATAAGAAGCGCTTTCTACTCCCCTAGCTCTTTCATGGAGATCTGGATCACCGCTGCCGCCCCAAAAAAGACATCCGATGGAAGCAACAAGTTCATCATGGCGCAACCTGCTTCTCCCAGGACTCGAGTTCCACTTGTTGACGCAGCTAGCGACACGGGCAAGTTCATCGCGTCCATTCTCGCCAGTCCGGAAAAGTATGAGGAGAAGACAATTTACGGGGCGGTAGGAACGCATAGCCTGGAGGAGATGGCGGCCGTATTTGCCAAGGTGACCAAGGCAGACGTGGCTTGCAAGCAGATCTCGGTGGAGAAATTCAAAGAAAACATGCCATTTGGGGGAGATATTGCTGCAGAGGTCTTTGGCTACTATGAAGAGTTTGGGTACTACGGCCCAAATACAGAGGAACTAGTCGCGTCGTCGGCGAAGGAGGACGTGAGGGAGACACTCACGACATTTGAAGAATTTCTAGTTAAACGGAGCTTCAGACTTGAGTAAAGTTCTTGAAGGTATATCACGAGGTCTATAACCCATGAAAGCATCCAAGTTGCCTGTGTCGTCTAAGGCTTACACAAACGTGAGACCACTGTCTCAGCATAGGCGATTGGGGCGGGGGATCTCGGTCTGTACCTTCTGCAGGTGGATATGGTACTTGAAGTCATATTCTAAACTAGTCCTTGCGCAGCTTTGCGTTGGAATGGAGCATAGGAAACGCCATCGCATCTTCCCGAAAGCTCCACACCCCAGCAACGGCCGCGCCGGGCCCAAGGAAAATATACGCAATCATGATTGCCACAGCTGCTCGAAGTGCTCCGACTTGAGTACGACCGACCCGTTTTAGGTCCCAAATAGTCGAGACACACCAGATATAGGACGTCAAACAATAGCCCCAAAGATCTGCACAAAAGAATCCTGCCAGACTTGCTTCAAACTTAATGTGGACTGTCGAAAAGTTTGGTGAGCAGAAAGACTTCAAGACTTGCCACGGCTCAGGAGCCAATGCAATTTGCACAATAGTATACCAGTGTAGAATGCAACCAAGACACCCAATGATAACATAAAGCTGCCTCAAAGATGGCACATCAGCAACCGGTTGCCCGTGTTTGCTTTGACGTGCACCGGCCTCGGAACCGAGAATTGACCCGAAAGACCACGTGAGAAATGGAGCCAACATGGGGGAAAGCTGCCATGCACTAGCCAGACTTTGGGCCTGACCCAAGTCGCCCCATGGAACAAATGTCAAGACGGTTGGTAATGCGTATCCGAGCAAGCTAGCTAGGAGTACTGCCTTGGCGAAACGAACAGGGACGGGCCGTCGAAGGGGCCACCAGTGACTTTCAACATTGGACATGCATGTATAAACAATGCAGTACCATGGCAGGACGACAGCAATACCAATCAGCTGGAATGAGGTGAACCATATAACTGGGCTTTGGTCTGTCAGTTTAAGAGACGGTTCGGAATACTTGAAACTTACAATGCTAGGATCGACGTTGCGAACCGACCCCGAAAGCTCTCGGTTGTTATGATTGCAATGGGCTGCAGCAAGTGGCCGAGAAGGTACAACTGCAGTCGGCTCAGTCCTTTATTCCAGTTCCGAAACCCAGGCACAAATGCAGCAGCCATCAGAGTTAAATGCTCATCGACGAAGGGCATTCCGGTGTACGTGTTTTTCAGGGGAGTCAGAAATTCGTCTGTGAATGAACCTCCTGCCAGAACTTTGCCGAGTTGACGTCCAAGTTCTTGGGAGGCAGGGCTCAGCCACATGCAGTAAAAGGCCATGGCACTACATGCTAGGTAGATCCCAATCAATACGAACTGAGTGGATCCTCTTTCCTTTGGTTCCGTCATCAGTTCGTCTTTGTAGGGCACGAGCTTCTCTTGCTGTGGTAAGGGTATCATGGCCAACTTCTCACTTGCTGGGATTTGAGCCGAGTAACTGAGTGTGACATCTTGTTCTCTAGCGCGAGGGAGAAGGTGCAAAGCAAGCAATCTTCGCAATGGGCTGTCGAGTGACTCAGTGCGCTGTCTGCTGTGAGAGTAATTCTTGGCCATGATGACTCGGTCTCGGCGTAATGTCTGCACATGATCGAAAGCCGTTGTGATGGTTGCAATGCTCAGTCGAGGCGAGGATCTCTCTAGAGCCTTGACCAGCGTATTTGTCAGTGCTGCAGCAGTCTCAATGGCAGCGTTGCCTCCATGTCCACCAATGGGATGGAGCTATAATCGTTAGAGATTGGGCGATTACGGCCAGTTGAAAGAAGAACAGGCACTTTACCTTGTGCGCAGAGTCCCCCAGGAGGAAGATTCTGTCGAAATACCACTTTTTGTAGACATACTCGGGCAGGGCAGTCATGACTGCGGTGATTCGGTTTGTGACCAAAGTGGAAAATGTCAAGCCAGGGAGTATCGGGTCATCAGAAAACTGATCAAGAGCCTCTTCTAAATCACGCTGGTTGTAACGTGGGATTTTAGAGCCATGAACCTGCTCGGGAAGTTTCTGGAAACGAAACCAGTAGACTCGGCCGTTTGGGCCGCCAGTTATCAGGTAAGATGACCTGTTTCGGAAGACGCAATGCAAACCACCGGGAACGATGCCGGGGCACGGTCGAGAAATACCAAAGATGCAATTATAAACACATGGAAGTGCTGTATCAGAGATAGTTTAGCATCGGAGATTGTCTTTTGTAAGAAGACTACACTACCTTCTTCTTCATTTGTCTCGAACCAGTTCGGCTGCCTGTCCCTTGCTAACCTCCTCATCTCTCCACGTATACTGCTATGCACGCCATCAGCACCAATAAGAATGTCGCCTTCGAAAGTTGAAGCATCAGATGCCACTGCTGTCACGGTGTTGGCATTGAGCTCTACTTTCATGACACGTTTGTTCGTCATAACCTTTGATTTGTCATTGATATTATCGTATAGAACTTGTAATAAACTTTGGCGGTCAAGAAAGATCATCGGGTATCCGTGTCTACACCCTGAGGGTCAAAATCTCTTTCCGAGCATTACTAGATGATGAAAACAGAAGCATATTACCGGTCAATCAAGTTTCGGTCCATCTCAGGGTATGAGGCGAGCGGTGAGCCAGAGGGGTCGCGAAAGGTAAAGGTGTCAACGGGAGGCGCAAGTTGCAGAATCCTGTCATAAAGCCCAAGCTGGTCAAGAATACGGTTGCCATGCGGGAGTAAGCCAATACTGGCTCCAACCTGAGGGGCAATGCTTGGATAGGCTTCTAAAACGACAAAGTCAATGTCATTTGCCTGAAGCATGTTGGCGAGCGAAAGCCCTGCCACGCTGCCTCCGACAATGATGACTTTGAATGGCTGATCCCGGGCCATCGCGATGGAATTGAAAATGTGTGAATAGTGATGCAATGAGAACAACTTGGAAGCTCCAGACAGAAAAGAGCAACCTGTTGTCGAAGTCGACCTAAATTTCCGACCCAAGAGTTTTAGCGCCTCAACAACCTGCGTGTCATCGGTGATAACTAGGGCAATTCGGCCGTAAGCCCGACCTGTAGGATTGCGGGACCGATTATCGGTACTGTTGGGGCAATGTCAGCACAACCCCTGTGGCCTAAACACGGTCAGGGATCTCTCCCAACATGACAGAAAGTGATTTGCCAAGAAACTACCACTTATTCTGCAGAGTATCGGTAAACCCCAGTTGTTAAACTAAGATATAGTAGCAGACCATAGTGGTCTCTAGTTGATTCTTGGACAACCCATGCTCTGTTATAGTAGCCAAATTCGTGAATACTACAAGACTCAGTCACGAGACTCTATGAGAGATCAATTCAATATGCAATCCTCATGAGTCGTAAGGTTTTAATAATAACTCTCTTACCAACTCTACATGCAATTCTAGTCCTAAGCATCCGAGAAGACATCAACGTCTTGATACAGAATGTCAAACCCAAAGAAATCTCTTGGCTCTGTCGCGCCATGATTTCTGAGCAACTGCTCCACCTTGACACGACCTTCTGCAAGCTGTAGAGCTGCCCAGCTGTTGCCGCCTACATCCACTGCGGCTCCATGATCAAGCAATACTTGCACGGTCTCGTGCCATCCGCCCAGAACAGCCAACATCAGGGCTGTATGGCCAGTGTCATCCACACTGTTGATGTCAGCCCCAGCTGATAGTAACGAGCAGACTGCTGTCAGTTTCCCGTTTGCTGCGGCCCAAGATAGCGGCGATCTACCGCGTTTGTCTCGAGTGTTGACCTCGATCCCCTGTTCTGAGAGTAACCTCTTGAGTCTCTTGTCCAAGTCCTTGCTCGCGGCTAATGAGAGTGCTGTCCGCCCGTCGCGATTCTTTGCTTCTCGATTCGTCTTCGGGTGACGAAGTAAAACATCAACGATATCTTCACTATACTCCTCCTGGGCCGCCGCCAGCATGAGTGGCGTGTACCGACCCCTATCTCCCTTAGCATTAGGATCGACTCCATCCGCTGTGAGTAGCAGCTTAACGGCTTCAATATTTTTATACCAGACCGCATAATAAAGTGGTGTTCCACCTTCGTCATCGGCAAGATCTGGGATAATTCCAGGGACAGAAAGAAGAGCTGATATGAAATGTTCCCCCCCGCGGCCCGCCGCCCATGAAAGACATGTCCGCTGATTCTGTGGATCCTTCGAGTTGACATTTCCGCCCGCTTCAATCATGAGTCTCAGTACCTCCAAGTTCTCATGTAAGGCCGCAATGACAATTGGTGGCGCCAGAAGTTTGTTTTGGTAGTTTGGGTCGGCGCCCGACTGAAGCAATCTCTGCGCAAGCTCTTCGTCTCCTTCCTCTGCAGCTCGTGACAGCATCGTCTGGTCGTACCTCTTCTGTGTTTTACTGTCCAAGCCACCAGCTGGTGTAAGCAACTTGACGACATCGTCATGCCCACGTCGTAGGGCGATAAGAAGCGGAGTGAATCCCCAATCATCGACTGGTTCACGGTCGATGCCGTCAATAGAGAGAAGCATCTCGACCTCGGGAAGTCGTCCAAACCATGCGGCTTTTGTTAGCGGTGTACATCCTTGTTCGTCTCTCGGGTTGAGCTCAATTCTATTGGTGTTTGCAAGAAGACGAAGCACAGCCGGGTGGCCCTCCTCGGCGGCAGCCAAAAAGGGACTTTGATGCCACTTATCCTTGGTGTCCAGTTCGATACTAGGAATGGAGAGCAGCTTTTCAACAATCTCCACGTAACCCCGCGATGCGGCCCAGTACAATGGGGTTCTTCCGACTCTGTCAGGCACGTTGGGATTTGCACCTTGATGTAGTAAGGACTGGGCAATGTCTAGCTGTCCACGTCGACACGCCTCTGCGAGAGGTGATGTGCCGCCGTTGTCCAAAACATCAACCTGGATGGTTGGTCGGTCAAGTAGAGCCTTGACGGCTTCTGGACATTCGTGATATGTGGCGATGAAGAGTGGTGTCCATCCAATGTCGTCCTTTAAGTTGACATTCACCACTTCAGTGTCGAGCAGAAGGTTGATCACATTAATTTGTCCTGTCTTGGCAGCCCAATGCAGAGGTGACCGGCCGTTGCCATCCCTGGCGTCCGCAAAGTGGCCTGCATCCAGGAGGAGAGAAACATACTTGTCCAGCCCAAAGTGAGCAGCGAAATGGAGCCCCGTAGTTTTTCGTGTGTGCTGCGGGTGGACTCCGTGGATTCCAACATTAACGCGATCATATACTAAAACCTGAGATGCGGCGTCCAAAAGATCCGCTGTCGTTAAGAAGAAGAGCGCTCGTTCACTGACCGTGTTTGCTACACGCGCATGGTGTCCCCAGGCCTTGGTCGCGTGGCTGTACAGAGGAAATCTGTGCAATCGCTCCATCAGGCCCTCTTGAGTCTCACAGTCGCCGCTGCTAAACTCGTCCAAAGTGAGGTACGAGACGCAAACATCCGTCATGTAGTCGTCCGCCTCTCTGAACCACTCGTTCTTATTTCGTTCAAAGTACTCCTGGGCAGTGTAGTGGACAAGCCGAATGATGTTGCTCTCATCTTCAATCGTAACTAAGCCAACACAGGAGGATACCATGTCTTCAGCATCAGGAAGATTCTCCTCGTCAAATAGGGGGTTGTCGATCTCCACGGCAAGGGCATGCCGAAGCTCCTCGATGGTGAGGGGTTTGTAGGCACAGACTATCCAAGACAAGACATCTTTGGCGAGCTGCTCTGTATCTCCAGCTTGTCTCCGAATTCGTTCCATAGCATCTTTGTAGGCGTGATCATAAGCGTCGGAACCTTTGGGCAATTTCTTGAGCGAACTTTTCAGCGAAGCGGGTGAGCGTTTCCCTATCAAAGATCCCAGATGGAGCTGTGCAAGGAGGAACCTATAATCAGACTATCAGACCGTCTGTCCTGTCAATGCAGAACAATTTACTTACATCCCATCCACCGCATCAAGAATGGCCTTGATAACCTCCTCTTGCAAGACGGGACTTCTGCGCACAAATGAAGGCAACTGTGTGATGTGATTTTGGATATAATTCCGAACATCTTCTGGAGTGGCCCTGATTTCTAGTGACTTGCACTCGATGTTGTCAAACTCTCTGGTGATGTCAGGTATGAACCTGGAAGTAGCAAAGATGTTGACACTGCTCTTGTCGCGCAACGACAGTAGTTCGGCCAGGAATCGGTCTCTGCAGCCGTCGAAAGTTTGGCACTCATCAAGGGCGTCCACGATGAGAAATGTTCTCGTATATTGCCGGGCGACCGATTGAAGGACTTGAACTATTTCCTCCAAATTTGGGCGGATGTTCTTCTCTTTCCAGGTCTCATAAAGAATACTCAAGTCGGCCGGAAACGTAGTCTGGGCTTGAGCCAACTGCTTCAAGATGCTGAGGAGCAGGGTATCAAGTTTTTGCTCGTCCTGTCTCTTGAAATTGCAGTAAACCCACGCCACTCCGATGTCTTTGTCTTCCTTGCCCCGAATCTGAGTCAGGAGGTCGTTGATGACGATCGAAGTGCTGATAGTCTTTCCTGCGCCTGGTATGCCAGGGCAAAACAGAACTTCACCTGGCTTCTGAGTCCATTGCTTGTACTCTTCGGAGTTTAGAAGCCACTCTCCCGTCCCTGGCTGACGTCTCTGTATGTTGTCGGCTTGCTGCGCGGCGAACTCGACCGAGGTGAGCCAGTCGAGAATAGTCTTTCGAGTCTCGTTGTCATTCTGGCGGTCTTGTCGATCACTGATGTTGTTGATGCCACCTTGAACTGTGAATATCTCTCTCGCCATGGAATCGTGGAATTGCTGTGCTTCCTTCCGCCCAAGCTTGACCTCTTGGCAGGTGTTGGCCGTGATTGTAAAGGCATCGATAGCAAGCATATTGTTCAGCATCTGACACTGTCGCTGGAGATTCTTCACAGCGTCCCTGGTTCGACTGGCCAAGAAGGCTCCCTTGAGTCTATGCCATCCTAAACGGCCGCCGGCAATACTCTTAGTCAGCTCAGCCAACAGATCCTCCAACTGCGACCTGCACAACTCAATCAAGGACTTTGCGTCTGTCGTATCACTTGTATCGAGTTGCGCCAGTAAAACCGAGGGGCGGCCGCAGAAAGCATCGCGGAAGTCGGAGCTGAGAATAATGTTGAAGTTGGCTTCGGATAGAACTGTCTTGAGGAGTTGAAGCTCAGTAGCGAAAGTCTTGACCTCGGTTGGTGCGTCTTTCCAATCTAGCCCCAGTTCCACGAGTTTTTGGGTTAACTGAGCTGCCACTCCAATCAGACCAATAATGCCGAGCGGATCTGCCATGGTGTCACTACCAGGAGCAAGCCAGGCCTACCGTGAGACTCTTATCGAGTGTTCGTCTTAGCAGCCGGGACTGGTAGTTTGCTGACCATGTTGAAGACAAAATCACGCTATCTGCCTCGAAGTAAGCAGCCATTCAGCCTTATGGTGTTGCGGGGTCAGCCGAGAATGATGTGTCTGACACGCTAGCACTTATTAGGTAGCAACGATTCTCTAAGCCTCAGAAGCCAAAGAGTTGGTTGGTATATTTCTCTTATCACATTACGCAGTTCTTCGTATCGAAAGCAAAATCCCTCCAACTCCAAACAAAAATCATCAGAAGCTTGTTACGTAGCTTGTTACCAACGCCATTCCAGAAATTTTCAGTTTGCCACAAAAGCGGGAAAGTATCGTTTCAGCTCGCCGTCTAGAATCTTGATCCCGACCGGTTTCACAAGATACTCATCGGCCCCAGCACCACTCGCAGCTCCTCTGTCGGACGCACTGTCCTGGCCCGTCACAACGAACAAGACGCTCGCACGTTGTCCAGCTTCCTTTTCGAGCAGCCGTATCTGGCGGGTTGCTTCGATGCCATCACACACGGGCATTTGCAGGTCCATGAGGACCAACTGGATGGCTTCTTCCTTGCCAGCAGATGACAAAGCTTGGTTTTGTGTAAACATCTCAACCGCCTGCCGGCCGTCTGTCGCGCAGCAGTAAGGCAGACCGCGTTTTCGGCAGTACATTTGCAGGATGCGTAAGTTGACGATGTTGTCGTCGACAAGGAGTGCTCTAGGTTTTGCGGGGCTTATAGTTGTAGTGAGTGTCGGAGTCACCGTTTCTAGATTGTCGACGGTATCGGATTGATAAACTGATGGCTCTGTGCTGTGTAATTCGGATGCTATGGGTGTTTGAGCCAACTGCTCCTGGGGACAAGGCGAGACGGCCATGGACCCATAACCCTCATCAGAACTCGAGCTTCCGCAACGCTCAGGGTGGCTGGTTAAGGTCTTGGGCGGCTGAAGAGGTTTGCTTTCCGTGACGTTTGTCCCAGCCATTAATTTCGCTGCTTCTTCGAGGGCAAGGCTGATTGCAGAGGTCAGAACAGGCCCCGTAATGTAAATGATGTTGCCTGAGGTTCCTTCGAATGATCCCTTTTCCGCTGATGGTGGGACGACACACATGGCGACTTGGTTTGGTGGCATACTTGATAGATATCGGTGTCGCTCCTCGGGATCGGTTACAAAGTCCACGACGAGGATGCAGTCTTGTGTGGTTTCTGAGGACGTCAAGCCGTGGCAGACAAGGGATTTGGTAAGATGTTCGGATAAACGTATATAGGGAGAACTGGATGCCAGGTGGTGAAATTTGGATGGTGTTTGAGTGACTTTGGACAGCGTCGGTACTGTTGAAAGGGGTAAGGATACGCAATCGACGTCTTGAAAGATTGCTCTAAAGTGAGAACCGCGGCCCAGCTCCGATGACACCAACTCGACAGACCCATGAAGCAACGTTGCAAACTTGGTAGCAAGAGTCAATCCGAGGCCGGCTCCGGTGGAGTACTCGCCGACTTTTTCATACAGCTCGAATATACGATGTTGGTCATTAGGATGAATCCCACATCCGGTATCCTCGACATCGATAACAAGCTCGGTGCTATCCTGCTTCATCGACACTGCCACTGTCACAACACCGTCGGGCGTATTTTGCACGGCATTGATAATCAGCGGAAGCAGACTATCTCGGAGGAGGTTGAGGTCGATTCGGAGGCTGTCACGGCCTGCGGGTAAGGCGTGGCTGAAGAACACAGAGGCATTGCAACGGCTGTCTCCAGAAATCGCGGCAGACATTCCCTTGGCCAACTCCGTCTCAAGCACGTCGATATTGTGCACAGCATATTCACGATCTGCCATGGCGATGTCGGCCCATCTGTTCAAGGTTATCATGCCATTGACAGTCGACATCAGATCTCGGCCCGCCATCGAGATAGTGTCGAGATAGGTAGATGATTTAGTAGCAGCAGACCCGGTCACCTCCGCCAGGTCAGCTTCCAGAGATGCGGTTGCCAGCTTGAGATCCTCGGCAAGAAGCTCAGCAGCACCTAGAATGCCATGGATCGGCGTGCGGAGCTGGTGGGACACTCCTCGCAGGAACTTTTCCTTTGCTCTCATTACCTCCGACAGAAGCCGTCTCTGCCACCGTTGAGAAAGTATGCCCGCGCAAGCTTGGATGAACCAGGCGTCGACATCATCGAATATCTGACGAAAGTCCTTGGTTGCCACGACGAGAAGAGATGGGCCCAACTCGCTCTCACATTGGGCAGCGATGAACCGGACCACTCTATCAGATGGGGGGTCCTGTTGATTCGAGTTGCATATGAATTCTTCGATATATGCCGTGTCCTCCCACAGGCCGTTTTCGACATCAGATGAGAATATTGGCTGCCCACTTTCGGTCTCGATACGCTCGCCTCTAGATGATTGAAGGCTGATGGCGGCATCGGGATAGGCTGCCCTCATAATTCTAAGGACTGGCTCTTCTGACATGAGATCCTCCGTTTCACGTCGGGCTTCGGCGATGAGCTCGGCCATCCGGTTTCGTTCGCGCTGGCGGCGTGATCTTGCACATTTCACAATGTCGGCAACGATCCAGTCAGCTAGGCGGGCAAGTCCTTGTTGCTGCGGCTTGGTTAATGGTTCCTGGCTGGTGCTCGAGGCCACGCAAAGCGACCCCAGTCCAACGCTTTCCCCCGAGTCGTGTTGTATCCTGAGCGGGACACCGGCGTATGCGACGAGCCCTCCTTGCTCGACATATGGCGACTCTCGGAACCTCCAGTCTTCCATCATGTTTGGAAGAAGAAACACACTCTAGGGCACAGCTTAGCAATCAGCACAAGGGATTGTAGGGATTCGTCTTACTCCGGGAGGTTGTGTGACGGTATGGGCGCACAGCGTTTCACCACGCGGGAGGATTGCGAGCTGCAGCCCAACAGTTGCCAGGCGGATATAGACATTGACATCGAGGAGACCGATTACGGCGAACTCCCATCCAGTAGACTCGTGTGCAAGATATGCTTTCTCCTGAAGCCCGGAGAGAAGCTCCGGCTCGGTGAGGATATCCCGGGTGTAGTACCAGAGCATAGACAACCGGAGGCGTTCATTCCTGGCCAGGTGAGGACGCAGATAGCGGTCCGAAGCAGAGGCGGGCCGCGCCGGGATGGACGAGGCGGCATGGGGATCCGTCTTGACAGGGTAGAAGCAAGCCTCGCCATCACATGTCCACGCAACAATGGGCGAGTCGAAGTTGCTGGGGTCGTAGATGGGCCCGACGGTCTTCGGCCGGGGCGGCAGCGGCTTGCGGTCTGGCGACAGCAGCGCGGCGTCTGCTTTCGGGAAGAATGACCCACTGAGAAGAGCCATGGTCGCCGATCTCGTTGCGGGGCGGACGGCGTAATCTTGAGGCAGGGGCCGGGAGCATTTTGAGGTCAAGATCGCTGAGACACGCGGGAGGAGAACCGAGTCCAAGCTCGCCACTCACGTGCGCCGCCAATCCCGCGATCGAGATCGCCATGTTTTGAATCGACTAGCCTGGTTCGGACTAGGCTTGTCTCTCCCCATCGAATCCGCGCGGCTTGTTCCTGATGATCACTTCAAAAAGAGGACCAGGTTCACAGGATCAACAATCGAAATCGGCAATAAAGCCATCTAAAACCTGGAGGACTATCAAGGCCATTGATTCTTATCATTAGTCTAAGTGACAGTCCTCGAAGGGGAATCGCCAATCCTACGCAAGGCCCCATCATGGTCTCGTGGCGTTCCATGTCAATTACACAAGTGAACAAACATTCTCGAAACTAGGCATTCCCCTACGCGTCAAGGGCAACGCGTTGCCCTAGTAGCCCTCAAATTTAGAATATATTTACAAGGGACCTGCTGCTACTCTTTACCTCCTTCAAAACGCCGAGACTCGCTCTCAACTTGCTGAATGTAGGGTAGGCCAATAATACTGCGCCTGATGCATTAGACATGGTTCAAATCTCTTCGAGTTGGAACGTGCGCGAGACCCAGAGTGCTCCCAATTTGGTTTACTTTTTCTGGAATAGAGACGTAAACGTTGTTGTCTATCCAGCGGACTTGAGAGCCATGTCCTATTGAGAACGGGGCAGCCTTGTTTGGTCCCTTGTCAACCGGTCTCCTCGGCCGGTAGAGTGTGCATACTCCTAACCTTCCTTGATCGCTGGGCACAAGTATTGGGATAATTCGTGATGAGGATCTGTGTGCCAGTAAAGTTAATTAATTCGCTCGAGAATAGCTATATCCGTGTCAAAACCACCTTTCGTATCTTCATGAGTAATTACATAGCTACACGGCGGATCAACAGCACTCCTCACATTAGTTGTGGTTCACCAATTCTCATGGTAACTTTAGCTAGAGGAAGTCATTTATCTACTGCTTAGCCTCGTTCCATGTAGCAATAAACTCTTTATCCGCGTCAAGCAACGCCCAAGTCGAAGCTCTCATCGAGGCAATGGCGTCAATAGCCCATCTTTAGCTCAAGGTTCTACAAAGAGCACCATATCGTCAAACAAAGATTCCATAGGAACCAGAGTGACAAATGTGGGAGACACCTCGAGTGCAGCTCCCGAGTAAAGCGTAAAGTCATGTCAGCCCGTCGTAATAAATGAGGTTGGCGTGCATTTGAAGTTGAGTTGAATTTGCCGTTTTTGTGGCTGGGCCGCGATCCATCTTCCCAGTCGGCGTGTTTCATCCAAAGGGAGGTGACGAACCAGGCCGTTGATGATCTTTGCCACCTCCCACAGCGGCGCCTTCTCCAGTTTCGCAGATGCCAGCTCGACAATCAGTGTGACAATAGTGTTGCCGAAGAATGCTCAGGTAGGCCGAGATGGGGTGTGAAGTCCACGCTGGTTCCATACATGGAGTTCGAGTAGACTGAAGCCTCGCTTGTGTCGAGTGTGGCTTGTGAAAGACGAGCGAGGTGTGTGCGTTGCCAGAAGTGTGCTGTCAACGCAGTGAACGCGGATACTCGGGAGCTGCTATCATCAGGACCAACCGCCAGACGCTTGAGAGTGGCTAGTCCTGAGGGTGAGAATCGCAGGCTTCGCCCTACAACTTGGTCTTCGCTCAAGACCTGCTGAGATTGGGCTTCGCTTCGAGTAGGAGCTGAAGCTACCGGCCTGTGACCACCCAAAGAGTACGCTGCTGGCCGCTTGCTTAAAGCCTTGTTTTTCTCGTCGGCATCCATGTGCGTCATTTCAGCCACCATGAATGGGGATAGATGTGGCGGCATTGTCGGCTCAATTGACCCTCCAATGGCTACCGTGTCGATGGTTCGATAGATCTCTGCCAAGTCCTGATACAAGCGTAGGAAGCTACCCGCCCCGCCAACAACGTGCGAGAGCCTCATCCCAATAGCCACAGCAGAGCAAGCGAAACCTGTTCGCTGGATTGTAAAGACGGGGTCCCTCTGTGCCCCTCTGGTTGTGGTGGCATATTACGGTTATCTCATACACTTGTGTTCTGAGAACTACTGGTTTCTCTACAGATGGTCAGAGTCATTGAAAGGGTCTGTCTTGGAAAAGCTTAAGAGTTCTGCTTGGTGACAGGTTGCTCAATGGCCGCTTAGTAGGATTGATAGGTAAGACAGTTGTATCTTTAAGTTGTGAAAGATGTATGGGCTGTTTTATAGAACAGTATCAAATCTTTTTTAAGACAATGAAGATTAAATAGAATAATAAAGTAAAAGATTTTGTTCTGTATAATATAATATGGCTTCTTCACCCCTGAGATAATATTTAACTAGTAAAACTAAGAGCCAGGTAAATCAGACAACTACCCCAAAGGCTTTAAGGTTTATATATTTAATGTGATATTTACAAGTTGACAGTACCGCACCTCTTAATGCATTAGGTGAAAATTCATTCAAGTTGGAACAGTCACGAGACCCAGAATTGTCCCGATCTGTTCTCTTTTCTCCGGCCTAAGAAGAGACATAAGTGTTTCTGTCTATCCATTACTCTTTTATCCAAATCTACTAACGCGTAAAATGCTCCGTCTATAGATCTTAGGCGGGAGCCTGGATTTTGGTAAGCATCGTATCCGATATACAGATCCATCCGAGGGAGACTTACGCATTCAATAGACTTTACTGGGTAGATACTAAGTTCACACTTCGGGTTATCTTCAGGAATCACAATGTAGGGAACCTGATCACACCCCTCGTAGTGATAAACCTGGCAAATAGTACCCGGTTGCACCAGAATCGATCGAGGTTTGAATTCTTGACCGTCGCAGGGTCCTTTGATCCAGCCCCCTTCAGTGAATTTGGCGCAGTTGGCGCCTGGCATGTCTTGCCCAAAGTTCAGACATCCGCTTTTACCTTCGCCTGAGAGGACTCGGTATTGTGTATCGTCCTTGGCGTCGCAGGTATAAGTATCGTAAGCGGTAACTATGAGCACACGTTAAATAGGTCCTTGCCGTGCATTGCTGAATTGGAATCGCAGCTCACATTCCCATGCCGAGGCAGGTAGGAGAGTAGCCGAAAGGACGGCAAGCCAAGTGGTGGTTGAGGCACGCATAGTTGATGATTAGGTATGGTTTAGAAGAGAGATGTGTATGCGGTGATGAGAAGAACGGAGCAAACTGAGGTTGCAGGAAGCATTGCTTTTATAGATGAGATTCTGAAGGGACGCGGAGGAATCTTGGCGATGCAAACTGGCAATGCTTCTATTGTATGTGTCTATGTACCAAAGTCCCACAACCAGGATCACAGCCGTATTCTGGCCTCTAAGCCCCCAGGGCTGCTTGCTGCAGGATAGCACCCCTAGATGGTGGGACGGCAAAGAATCATACCCTGGGGAGTTGAAGCATCGGTTAAGCGCTCTTTTACTCTATTTTGGTATATGGAGACGTAAATTTGAAGCCGGAATGTCGGTCTTGTAGGGAATAGTCTTATTTATCCAAGAAGGGACGGAGCCTTGGCCATGCCGGTGTAAGGCGCGGCTAAAAAGGAGTAGGGCATGTAGGAATCCGGTTGGGTAAGGACTTACAATCAAGTCCGAACTGGCGAGTACCAGGCTGTCGAGTCCGAGGCAGTCCGAGCTGTACATGCAGCCCTGTGGGTATCTGACAGATGGGGCACAGCTCGCAGGGGTGAAGGTCGCTTGGAAAGCGGGCCTTTTGATACTGGTAATAAAGTGCTTATCACCTAGATATGTTTAATCGAGCTGCGCCATAACGGTATTTAGCAGAACTAAAGAATAGATCAGTACATAACTTAGCGATCTATAAAAATTACTCCTTAAAAAAGTAAGAGACTTAGTCCCTACCTACGTTAAAGGACCTCACCAGGTACTACTTCCCCCGAGCTCGACGTCGACGGCCTCTTTATCAACGTCGTCGAAGACTCGCGGCTCAGTGTTGATCTGCAGTGCTCTACCTTTGAAGTTAAAGGTTGACTACTTCGGCACTCAGGTTTGATCCGGATCACATAACCCTCCTCAAAATCCCACTGTGCCTCGATGCATGCGAAACAATATTATCAACAGTGTTATCAACCGAGAGGACTACTATATGTCATAACTGAAACTTATCTAATTTAGAGACTGCTTAATATGTTTCATATGCCTTTAGCTACACAGGGCTAGTATTATAGAACTTCCTAACAACCAACTACAGTATAGTAATCCCACTGAAACATAGGACCAATACAGGGACCCTCATTAGTCTGATCGTAGAACTGTTGCGATACGCTATTATCGCAATCTCCTGCGGTCGCATACAGATCCAGTTGGCAGTTGCCCATTTCTGCAAGCTCAAACCCTTTATGGGGATCAGGGACACGGGTACATTCCACTGGGTGGGCGACGAGGCGTTAGTTATTATACTCGCGCAAGCGTTATCGAGAATGGGGCAAGTACCTCTATCACCATCTCCTCGAAGGTCCCCCGACACCGCCGACTCGCATCTGCTGTCGCCATAGACGGTAAACTTCCAAGCGTTAGCAGCTGTTGCCAGCAGCACCAGACTCAGGCTGGTCAGTGTCATCTTGCGGGCGAGCATCGTTATTGCGTTGAGCAGAAGAAGGTGAAATGCGTGCTCGGACCTTGATTAGGTCGTCTTCGTATGCTGGGTCGTCTAGAAGACGTCTTGAGCTGGCAGCGTGAAGGACGGCTTGACGGAAGACAGGCACGTCGATCTTGGTGGGAATCTCAATAAAGATGTCTTTTTTCCACTGTGGAGCGTAGATCAAATAGCTAATTGGGAAGGGAACGTCGGCTGCGTGGTCGTCTTCGTACTGTTTAAAGACAACGTCGCGCCAGGTCTGGTTGAGATTTCTGGATGTCATATTGGAGCAGCGGAGACTCTTGAGGAGCGGAATCAGCTGGATATTTATATTTCTTTTCAGCTTTCGTTTTTGCCCAAACTCTTACTTGTTATCCTCTTCTCACAAAGCTCAGTTCAAATGTTGGTTGTCGAATCCTACTTCCAGATGTAGATCACTTGTTGGTTGTATCGAGGAAGTTTTCGTGTTGGTTGTTAAAAGGCGCAGTCGTATTAGTTTTCAAAGTGCGGGGTCCTTGCCACTTTCAGACTGGTACTAGGGACAACGATGGATCATTCGGAGCTTCTTTAGATGGGCAATAGGCTTTAATTCGAGGTGAATTTTTGTAGTTAGATAGGAATACGGGGATTTTATTTACTGAAGTATGAACTTATCACGATAACGGTGCCCTGGCTACGGTGATAGGGTCTTCTGCCGTCACATCACGGGCCGCTCACGCGCAAGACGCTAAACCGGATCGGCCTGATCTGGACTGGGAGAATCCACGTGTGACCACTTCCAGCTACTGAAGTCAGACAGCATCGGGATGGAGCCTTCCGGCAGGCAGCAGCAGCTCTCCCGTCTGACCGTGATAGACTCCGACTCTGTGCCCGCATGTTGATCGTCCCCAACTAGGAACTTGTTAGACCATTGAGAGGGCCTGAAAGCTCTGTATGACGTTATAAACGCTTTATAATCCTGCAGTTTAACGACGCCGAAGAAAGGAAGGCACACGCTGGCTGCTACTTGTGAAGGCCGGCTGCTGCGTGGCCTTGACAATCAGAAATAGCTGTGATCGCCATAGCCAATTGATTAATTGACCCAATCAGCTATAGCTCCTCAAAATACCGTGCGAGCTAGCTGCCGAAGCTAGCTGCCGCAGCTCCAAGCTCAGGCTCAAGGCCGGCCAGCGATATGCCCTCTTTGGACGCAATGGCTCGGGAAAATCGACACTTCTCAAGGCCATTGCCGAGAAGCTGATCCCCGGCATCTCGAGATCCGTCTGCGAAGAGGTCATTGAGCCTACCACTGCCCGACCCGACGTCGAGCAGGATACCCGCACCCTCTCGGCCGGCATCCGATCTCGGCCTGAGAAGGGAGGCCCAATGGAATCTAGACAAAGTCACTATTGGACACTTTATGACCTTTCGAAAAACGGAACCGTGCTCATGTGCAGCCGTCTTAGGTTTGCCCTCCTCGAGCATAGGGCGATTGGTGGATTTGATGACCTCACGCGATAGCTTAACTTGAGTTGCGTGGTGGCGGTGGACCAAGGGGCAAGATGCCTAGGCTCGACGCAGCCAAGGAGTCTTGGCAGAGTCCGAAAGTAAAATCATCTCGGGCCTTACAGGGGTTTGTGAATAACAGGGTACTGGATGCCTATGGCGAAGTTCAGTAACCTCGGTCTATTTTTGGCGCAGCCTTCAGCATCACTACAGACCTAGCATCCAATCAAGAGGTCGTTGATGATGCTTTCTTGAATAGGAGACGCAGTGGTTATTCTCTGAGCCTAGAACCAATGATGGGTAGGACTAGTAGGCGTACATTCGCCAGATTTACCAAAAAAAGCCTTGTGGTCTGTATAATATTAGGCTCAATTTTCCTGGGGAAGGGGATTCTAGTCACATTTGCAGAGAACTTGGTATTGCAGGTCCGTGTAGTAAGTATTAGAAGCACCATGGGCAGGGGAGAAAGAATCATCAATCTCGGCCTAGACATGTTGCAACCGCTTGGCCGACTCAGACAGCGACCGGGCTACGTCAGTCACGATCGGGCCCCGAAAGGCCGAAAACCCGGTGATGGGACCATGAAATCTTTCTTTCAGGAAGGTCAACCGAAAACTCTCGCCACGGTTAATGCTATTTTCACATGAATATTTGTGATATGCCACAGTATCTTTAGCAGGGCATCAATCATCGGGCTTTCGGGGCATTCGGCACCATAAGAATTCTGAGCACAAGCACCGAGACGTCCACAATGCGGTATTATCTTTATCCTGCCATCGATTGCAATACTTGGGATTATAAAAGGACTGTAGATTTCCCTCTAATGCAAAATTCTTTTGTTGCCTTTCAATCCAACAGCACCTATCTATCTCTTCCCTCTCAAAAAACCTTTTACTCGTCTCTATTTCACATCTACTCGCAAGCCATTTTCTTTCTTCGTCCTGAAGTTGAAGCCCACTATGCATATCAGTCTGCAGCATTTCTTTGCGTTAGCTGCTCCCATGGCTGCTATCGTGACAGCCGCGAACCCGCCCGGTAGTCTTGAGAAATGCCTCCAGGAGGCAGTGTCTGGCGAAGCCGATCGGGCACAGTTCTCTTATGAGCCAGGATTTGAGGAAAACGATGTCCGCCCATACAATCTCAACTACCAGCGCAAGCCAGTTGCTGTGTTGTATCCCAAGACGTCAGAGGAAGTCTCCAAGATTGTGCAGTGTACAGCCAAGACCGATCGGAAGCTGCACGCTAGGAGTGGTGGTAATGATTTGACTAATACTTGTAAGTGTCCTGACAACCCGCTCTACATATGAGCTGATCTAAGCATCGTGAAGTTCTGGGTAGCGCAGACGGCGCAGTTGTAGTCGATCTGAAGAACTTCCAGAAATTGGAAGTTGATCGAGTGACTGGAGTTGCAAAAGTTGGCTCGGGAATCCGCCTTAAACACCTACTCGAAGGATTGCACACGAACGGAGGGCGTTATATGCCCGCGGGTGCCAGCGCCGGGCTTGGTGTTGGTGGACTTACCCTTGTTGGTGGTGTTGGATTAAACACCCGCCTAGAAGGTGCAATGATCGACACGATCGTCAAGGTCGAGGTAGTACTCGCCAATGGCACTATTGTCAATGCGTCAAAGGATGAGCATTCGGATCTGTTCTGGGCCATTCGAGGAGCTGGAGCGAGTTTTGGAATCGTTACCGAATTCCAGTTCCAAACCAAACCTGAACCCAAAGAGGTTATCGACTTTGCCTTCACGGTTTCGTCCAACGACACAGCGACCCTCACCAATGCTTTCAAAGCCTATCATGAGATCATCAGGGACAGAACTCTTGATCCGAGGCTGGGTGTGGTGGTTGTCGTGTCGAAGAATTCCTTCAGGGTCTCTGGTGCATACTTCGGCCCACGAGAGGGGTACGACAGAGTCGACTTCGGGTCTCGAGTTCCAAGCATAGTCTCTGGTAATGTATCGGAGACAATTTCCTGGAGCCAACACGTCAACAATACATTTACGGGTATCGATTCGCTAGACCCTCGACAAAGCTACCTCTATGTCCACGGCACGGCTCTCAACTTTGCAACTCTTCCCACAAACGACACTATAGATTCTCTCTTTGAGCATCTTCAGAATGTGAACTCAGGTGATGCGAACTGGTTTGTCCTTATGGACTTGTACGGAGGTGCTATCGGAAAACCAGCCGTTGATGCGACGGCATTCCCGCATCGCGATATCGCCTACTTCTTTTCGATGTACGTTACGACTGAGAATCGAACAGCCCAGGCAACATATAATTTCGTTGATGATGCCGTCTTAAATGTCCAGGGGAAGCAGCCAGAAAAGTACCTGTCATATGTGGGCTACACAAATGATCGGGTCGAAGGCAGCCCACAGGAAAGGTATTGGGGCTCTAACTTGCCCCTTCTGCAGGATATCAAAGCAGCTTACGATAGCAAGGATCTCTTTTCGACTGCACATACTGTCAAGGCAAAGGGCCAGAAGCACTGAGTATCACACGTCGTTCAGTCTTGCCCCCTACGAAATGCAAGGGTTGCTGTTCCCAACTACCATTTCCTACGTTTTCCTAGATATCTTTCGTTCCTCTCCTCTTGGCCGCTAGTGGGCTATCACCCACTCTCCTGCAACTTGGGTTTCAACGCGTCGATCTTCCGCAATAAAGACCACGCCAAGAATTGGGTACCATGTAGGTCAAGATTGCTACACCTGTTGATTTTTAGAACATAGTGCAATATTATTTAAGTTGTATAATGTGCGAGATCCAGAGTTTTTCAGATCTACTTTAATCTCCTGGCCTGGAGACAATAAGATTATTGTCTATCCAGTGGACTTGAAAGTCATGTTATTAAATTACTAAGAGTGCGTGCCGCCTACTATAGCAACATGTTCTGACGACAGAAGAAGGCTTTTACCGAATTGCCAAAACCGCCAACGACCTTCTATTATGCCGAGGGGAAGAGACATTGAAACAGCACATCGTCATCCAGGCAAGCGTTGAATAGACCATCACACCCCTCGGCAGTTAGAAAGGCCGCTTCCCCCTCTTGGCCCCATCCTGAACTGGCGTCTCCGTTACTCCCATCAGCCGGGAAAGCACGCGCCTCCACCAAGCAATCTTCCATGTTAGTGTTGCCACACAATCCAGCTTCGTACAGCTGTTTAGATCCATCTGCGTCTTGACATTTCCGGGGAGTATAATGATGTTGAGGTGATGGAACACGAGGGTCGTGGAATATGGACGATTCAGTAGCCTCGTCTGATCTCTTTTCGGGGGCTCTTCTTGGCCTAAGAAGCCGGTGTGGTCTTGACTGCCCTGGCAACTTCTGATTCGAAATCAGGCCTTGTAAATCATTGGGCACGAGCGTTTGGAATAATTCGTGGTAGAATCCAGCGTGCCAGTAAAGTTGACTAAGCCGCTTGAGAGCAATCATGCAAGTATTAAAACGACCTTTCGTATCTGGATGAGTATTTGCGTAACCATCATGGCGAACCAACAGCACTTGTACTATCAGCGGTGGCAATACTGCCGTCACACTATTCCATAAGCTTCAGCACCAGACGGGCCTTCGGGGGGAGGGGCGCTACCTCGTAGTTGGCAGATATTCTATGAGATCAAGTTTCGTGAGGTCCGCCAATAAGCTAGCAGAGTCGGCGGCAATTGATACCATCTCAGCTGAGGGGAGCTTCTCTGCTCGATCTTTGTACTGAGCACTGCTGGATTTGAGCAGTGTTATAATCACGACGCTATCAATACAGTGTAAGTTGCATTCCTCTGATGGTGAATGATACATGCTTACTTGTATATTAGATGAAGCAGTGTCTGGTATAGCAGGGGAATGTTACCAAAGTTGTGGCTGGCTGCTTTCTCTTCGACACGTTTCGAAGCAATGCTCAGATTGGAAGCCCAATTCTGAAGCGTCGACTCACAGACGCAAACTTCATTACTCGTCGCGGTTGGAGTAGCAAATTGCAGTGACAAAACGCCCTCCATGTAGTTGCATAACTTTATGAAGTCGATGTAGATGGCTTTGATAGCTCGGTCATCTTCCGTGTCACCTTCTTCTTCGACGTCCTCGGCGGTGGGAAGAGGTACATTACAGTCAAGGCTGTTGATATGCATTGGGCGACCTGTCCCAAGAGCTGTAAGTCTGTCCCTGGCCAGACACGCCCACCAGGTCCTGGCCCATAGCTTCCGCCTCGGATCATGTCCGCTGTCTCGGTGCAACCCAGCGCCTTGGGCCAAGCTAATGGCCTGGTGCACCCAGAACCAAGTATGCCTCTGTTCGGTCATTGAGGGGTAGTAGTGGCTAATCAAGAGAAGGGTTTGGATAGTCACGATGTCATCTAGCTCATGATTGAACTGGTAAAGTTGCTACAGCCGATGAGAAGTTGAGCGTACAAAGACATCAATTTACAACTCACTCGAGTTCTTTTGTAAAAGCACCTCCGCGCCTCCTGGCGGTTAGAGAACCCCATCCCCTGGACGTGGTGCATTGGGATGTACTAGGATGGTAATTAGTAGAGCCAAATAAACAGATTGACACCAACTTACAGCGCTTGCCGTAAATACTACCGCTTGGAGAAGCAAGAGACTCGGTCCCTGCCCACCTCGAAGAGCGTCTTCATCACACTTCCAATAATTGGCCAAGAACGAATGTCGGTCTATCACGGGAAAGAATGAATGGAAGACTTGAAAGTATTTTGACACACATTCGTCCAGGATGGCCTTGGGCGGCAGATCTAATGCGCCTGTCTGCTCAAGAAAGTTCATTTCTTCGGTAGATATCCTCAAGCTGCTTCCGTCGAGGGTAGTCGACTGATCTTGGGGATTGAGCATGAGAATCCTTGCGCTATCCAAGCCTTCCGGTCGAGCATGGTTGTTAGCAGTAGGGGCAAAATTCTGCAGGAAGTTGTAATGAGGGATTTGATGACGGATGACATGCTCCGGTAAGGTATTGGACCGCATGGATGTTGAACCACTACCGCCTATAATTCGACCAGAGTCAATGTTACTTCGTCTTTTCTTTCTTGTCCGTATGACACAGTCGAAGCTGCTCTCTTTGCATTTGGTACACGGAAGTCCGACTCGGGCTACATCGCACCGGACTTTGCGCATGTGACATGAGGAACAGGCCTTTGCTGCCCGGGGTCTCTTGGCAGTAGGTTTGTCTACTCCAGATGATAGACGTTGAGTAGAATCTGATGGTTGAGGCAACATGTTGTCCATTTCTGTGAAGCCGGTCTGACTTGAACTTGAGATTGGCATTGACTCCTCAACCCCGCTGCAAGAGACCAAGTTCGGGCTATCTCTACCCGAGATTCCAGAACGCAGTGGCGTCAAGACCTTCTGGAGGTTTCTGAGGATCTTGAACTTGGTGGTGTTGAGTGACAGGGGTCGACTGGCTAGAACAAAGAGCCGAAACGCCGAAATTCGTGACGCGACTGGCTGGTTTCCTTGGCGATCAGGATCTGCCCCGATGACGGCTCATCAAAACGCCGAAGAGCCGGCAATCGCGTTCCCATTGGTCAGCAGTTGGAGACATGCGCATACTCACCAACTCCACAATCGACGAACCGTGATGCCAAAGCCAATGGTTAATTGGGTTGTCAGCGTCGTCCTCCAGGGAACCGGAGTAGAAAACGCATCTCGACAGATGCTGCTGCATGCCTCGTAATGCTACTGGGCGGCGCCAAGCTGCCGTTCAACGCAACGGTGTTGAGGGGTGCACTTCGCTGTCGATGGGATCTCAATAACGTACTTAAGCAAGCCGCAGTGTCCCTTTTTCTGGTCTCTATTGACGAGAGTCAAGCAAGCATCCACAGCCATTTCATCCCAAGTCTCGTCCTCGCCCCTGCATCTACCATCTTGACTTGTTTGCACTAGTCAATTATGTTGCCAAACCTCGCAGACAGTGGTCGGAATGAGTCCCGGGTCCCCATCGACCAGGTTCGAATAGTGGATATCGAAACATTTGGTAGGAAGATAGCCCCATTTCCCGTTATTTTGTTATGTAGCAATTAACGTCTCGACCTCCCTGCAGATTTGCGGTTTCCCACCAGCCTAGATGCGTCCGGTTCAGACGCCATGAACCCAGCCGGAGACTATAGCTCAGCATACATCCGCCTCCAGACCAATGCCGGCCTCGTAGGACACGGTATCTCGTTTACAATTGGACGAGGCAATGATCTTTGCACAGAAGCAGCTCGCCAAACGGGCCAGCGCCTTATCGGTAAAACCCTCGGCGAGCTCACTGAGGATATGGGCAAGACTTGGCGCTATCTCGTGGCAGACTCGCAGTTGCGCTGGGTCGGTCCCGAGAAAGGAGTCATACATCTCGGGTTAAGTTCATGTGTCAATGCGCTTTGGGACCTTTGGGGCCGGTACCTAGAGAAACCAGTGTGGCAGCTGGTATCTGACATGACGCCTGAAGAGCTGGTCCGTTGCATCGACTTCCGCTACATACTGGACGCCATCACGCCCGAGGAGGCCATTGAACTGTTGAAGCAGGTTCAACAAACCAAGGCAGAGCGGCTCGAGGATGCTGCTCGCAACAAGGCAGTGCCGGCTTACACAACACAAGCAGGGTGGCTGGGTTTCAGCGACGACAGAATGAAGGAACTTATTCAAGAGAACCTCAATGCTGGCATGGACAAGTTCAAACTCAAAGTGGGAGGCAACATAGAGGACGATATCCGTCGCCTCACGATCGCGCGGGAGGCCATAGGCCCAGACCGCATGCTCATGATCGACGCGAACCAGGTCTGGGGTGTACCCGAAGCAATCAAGGTTATGAAGAAATTTGTTGGTTTCAAGCCCGTGTAAGTTAATACCTGGGGAGCAGGACAGGGTGTGGATGAGCGTACTAACTCCCGGTCGACAGGTTCATCGAGGAACCTACCTCGCCTGATGACGTTCTCGGTCACGCTGCTATCAGAGAGGCACTGAAGCCATATGGTGTCGGCGTAGCTACTGGCGAGCATTGCCAGAATCGCGTTGTCTTCAAGCAGCTGCTCCAAGCTGGTGCTATAGACTACTGTCAGATTGACGCTTGCAGACTCGGCGGCGTGAATGAGGTTCTCGCCGTTCTGTTGATGGCCAAGAAGTACGCTTCTCTCCCACATTCCCATGACTAGTCCGCCGGCCGCTCACAACCTTGTTCTCCAGGTTCAATGTGCCTGTCGTCCCTCACAGTGGCGGTATCGGGCTCAACGAATACACTCAGCATCTGGCACTGATCAACTACATCTGTGTCTCAGGCCAAAAGAGCCTTTTAGAACACATCAATTCTTTCAATCAAGTTCTGAAGTATCCTGTGCAGACAAAAGATGGGTACTTTGTCACGCCTTGGGAAGTTGGATACAGCGTCGAGTACAAGCCGGAGGCACTAGCAGCATACCAATATCCGAACGGAAGCTTCTGGATGAGTGAGCAGGGCTTGAAGATCAAGAACGGGCCTAAACTGTAGGGCTACTGCGTTATTGTTAGGGTACCTTGGTAAACAAATTGGTTGCTCAATTTGCGTGGCTTCATAGTGTGATCAGTCTCTAATGCCTGCCTTGTCTTTCGATACGGACAAAAGCGAGATCATCACTCCTAGAAGGATCGGCCTAAGCTTTGTCTGGGGATGGCCCAAGGCCTGTCACACGTCCTCGGATCCCGGCACAGCAAGTACGTAATGGATACACACCCCATTACTACGGTGCCTCCCTAGGCAACCATTTTTGCCGTACGGAAGGAATCTGAAGGATCTCAAGCGATCAAGTCCCAAACACACCAAAGGGCATTCACATCAGACTGGCGGGTGAACATGGTAGATGAATTAACATAAAAATATCATTAGACTACATTATTTCTGGGTCTATTATTCCGAGACATGTTCAGAGGGATTGTATCCCCAAAGTCGCTTCCGTTCTAGTCCCCACCATTTAGCCACAGCCTCGGCCTCGACGGCCCATTGTGAGGCATCCTCGCCATACTTGGTCTTGATGCCGTCCGCTAGCTCCTTCATTCCCCACTTCTCAAATGGCTTGCGTTCAAGCGGGTCGTTCTTGAGGTCGGTAAATCTATACTGTGATGATGAATCCAGAGGCAGAACAAGCCTCCAGGGGGCGTCTGCCGAGGTCATGGAAAGCATGCTTCCGCCGCCGTTGATGACGCCGAAATTCCATGCCCGCCGGCCATTATGGGAGGCCTTATAAGGTCGGATTAAGGACTGGCCTTCGTAGTCCTGAACGAGATCGGATGCCGCGGCGGTGTCTTTCTCGTTGAGCGAGCCGGTATTAATAAGTAGGTCGAGAATAGTTGGGAGGATAGATAGTGAAGTGGCGTTGGCGTTGTACTGGACTCGAGGAATGTTGGGGTGTCTAAAGGTGATGGGGACACGGAAGTTGCTGACGTGACCGTTCTCGTAGGTGCCGGTCTTGGACTTGAGATCCTCCTTGAACGCTTGGCCGTGGTCGCCGACAAAGATGACGAGTGTTTCGTTGGAGATGCCAAAGTCGTCGAAAGTCTGCATAAGCTGGCCGAGCCAGGCGTCGGTGAATCGGATCGAGTTGAGATAGTTGTTGAAATCCTCGTGCCATCCCAGCTTGCCACCGGTGCGAAGGTACTCTTGAGTCTGGAAGGCTTCGGGTGTGCCCCAAGGGTGATGAGTCGTGCTGGTAAAGTGAGAAAAGAACATTCGCTTGCCCTCATCCTGAACCTGTCTGATGTAATCCTCAATGTGGGACTTGAGCGTCGTCTCGGCGTATCCAAAGTAGTTGATCTCTTCCAGTTCCTCACCCTCCTTGGTATCGGCGTCGAGGCGGTCCTTGGTCACGATATGCTTGAAACCGATCTTGGCGTCAAACTTGTCTTGACGGTCATATCCGTCCGTGATGGACTGGAAGAAGGCGGGCAGCCACTGCTGCTCCAAAAAGTCGCCGTTGGACTCACCCTCCTTCTCCTCCTTGATCTTGTTGAAGAGGTCCAAGACCTGGGGGATGCAAGGCTGGTAGCTCTGCGTCTCCGACTCCTCAAAGTTGTCGACCGGCATCGACCACGAACCGCAGTGAATGGCGGCCATGCTCTTGAACGACAGCGATGATGTCGTGAAGCCACCGACCACATTGATACCTCCAAAGCCGTCGGCGGTTGTGTCGTTCCACTCTGGGATTGATACAGCGTCAAAGTCTGAACCATCCTTCTTCTTCCAGTTTCCAGACTTGCCCGTGATTCTTTCGGCCACAGGGCACAGTTGGGAAAGCCGACCGTTGATCTCATCCTCGTCCTCGCCCTTGTGAGACTTCATGATGATCTTGTGATAGTCAGAGTCCTGCTGAAGAGGGAAAAGCTCCTCCCGGAAACTCTCCATCATGATGAGCGCAACGTGTCGGATCTTGACACTCTCGTCTCGGAACACCGACTGCAGGGCGTCGAGGATGTCGCTGTCTTGGTTCGAAATCTTCATGGGGTCGTTGACGGGGTTATAGAAGGTGCCGTCGCCCACGGGGATGTTACAAGTCTTCTTGGAGCGCTTCTGGTGGGCCTCATTCTCCTCCTGTCCACTCGAGTTCGAGTTCGTGCTCTTGCGGGTCCACTTCTCGAAGCCAGCTGGAATCTCCTCCGGTAGCCAGTCGGGTACTGTTTCCCGGTACTGCTGCACATACTCGTTGCCGCTTCCAGGAGCCCATCCTTTGAAGTGGCCATGCGGAGCCTCCCAGTTCCCCTCCTCGAGAAGATCAGGCAAAGGCCAGGGGTTTCCGGCGAGGGCAGCTTGGTCAGCGCACATGCTGGGCGCCGCCTGGAACATGGTGAGCATAGTGAGGGGGAGGGTTGCCGACAGCATGGTGTACGGGCGGGCGGGACGAATGAGGGTCGTCAAGATCAAGAAGCCGATGATACAAGCCAAGATGACATAAGACTTGGTCTGGATCTGTGAATCATTCTGATGGTCGCCATAGAGAGGGAGAAGGTTCCCCTTCATCTCCTCGTCAATGCTGTCGTCGTCGTCAAAGTCGCTGTCGGAAGTGGACGGGTTCGGGCTGAGGATGGGAGAGTGGGTTTGGCTGCGTCGCTTTGACCTGGCGCGCCATGATTGCCGGGCTTGAGGCTGGTCAGTATGTAAGTGAAGCGGGTGGGATGGAAGATAAGATACCACAAGTGATGGCTCCCCCAACCATGACCATCAATGCACCCACAGCTCGGTACAGGTACCACTTGGCGAACCAAGAAACAACGACAATGAGGAGCCCGGATACCAGCACGGCATTGAGGCCACTCAGCAAAATCTTCATGCCATCTTTGTCACCAGCATAGCTCAAAGCCTCGGACCATTTAATCTCGTTGCCGGTTGAGTAAAAGAAGCCGAGCTGTGACGATGCAGCGCCCAAGAGGATGAAGCTGGTACATGTCAGTCAACAGGTACGAGGACAATTGCAACATGGACGTACGAGATAGCACAGGCCAGCGCGCAGACAGTGATGGGAATCACACCCTTCTTCTGTCGCAACGCCAGGCGCGACAAATAGATGAACAAGACATCGGGCACTAGCAGCGAAGGCAGAAAGAGGACAAAGGCGGCAGGGGAGACGGTCTTGGCGTGGATGGAGAGGTGGATCAACTTGGTAAAGGTCAAGGAGACAAAGATTGTAGAGAAACAAAAAGGAACGAATGTGGCAAACATGGTCACTGATGCAGCATGAGAAACGAGGGCAAAAAAGAAAAAGAGGCTGCAATGAGGAGGCAGACGGCAAGAAATGAGAGCAAGCCGGAGAGAGGAGGAGGAAGAGAAGAAGAAGAAGCCGTCAAGACGGGACAGGGTCAATGGGAGGATCTACCCCGTACTTAGACGTCCAGCACGGGCAGCAAAAGCAGAAATTGGTCGCGTGTTGGCCGCCACCACCAGGTCCAAAAGTCGCCGGCGTCCCGTATGCATGGGCTATATTAAGGCGTCTGCTCGGATCCCAATAGGGCTGAGCTTTGATGAGTGGCTGCTGGATGGCTCGTATTTCGAGGTCCCAGCTGTTGTTTGCCTGGACCCGACTAGCCGAGGGGCGGCCCATGTACCTTGTGTCAGGGCAAGCCATAATACGCTGCGGTACGGGTACCAGGGGGACCTCGTTCTCCTCGTTCTCTGCCGTGTAGGCCCAAGCCGCGAGCCAATTATTCCGAGTTTGCCGAAATGACCACCCACACACTCCCGTCCCCAGATGCTCCGCCAAGGCAGACGCCACTAGCAGCCTGACGGCGCGCTTCAGGAGGAGGCGAGGATCGAATTCAGCAGGATTGGGACTCAAGTCGCCGAAGGATGCGGTTGTGATCCCCCAGAAGCTTGGTCTTGTTTTCGCCCTCCCTCATCGTGCATGACGGCCACAGCGCAACATGTGCCTCATACGAGCTCAAGGCCAGTAGGCGAGTTTTGCAGAAATTACCCCAGGCAAAAACAACATGTGGACCAATCCAACGCAAGAGACTCTGCTGGGATTGGGGCTCAAAAGTTCCGCTATGGGGCGTCAGGGGCACAACCCGGTCAAGCGTTGCGCTGTACCTGGCTGGTGGGCCGATCCTCAGATTTAGACAGGGTGAGCTAGTCAGCGCTAGCCCGTATACGCCGCCCAAGACATGTGAGAGTTTGCCCGACAGAGTTTAGACCGGGTATTTATATAGCGAGCGACAGGGAGAGGGCAGAATACGGGGCACACGGCTGAGGCCAATTTTGCAGCTTGGTCGCGTGCCCCCCCGTTCTCGTTCTCGAAGACACTGGGCCATTGGAAAGGGGCACGGCGGGGTTCATGGCATGGCAATGTTGCACGCTGTATGACAGAGTGTAATTGCATGTCACGGTATGCTGTGTACCGTTTCCCTCAGCCCAAGTGGCCGGAGCTGCGTCGGGCCTGCAATATCTGCTGCACTCGCGGCGAGAAGCGGTAAGTCATCGACGCCTCAGACGAGCACGGCAGCTCTAGGCACTGGTTCGAAACAACCTTAAAGATGTGGCGGCAATGTTCGAGCCGGCCGGCTACGCAAACGACGTCGATGCTCCCTCATTCCGAGGACCGAGCACGCGAGCTGCCTTGGTTCCAACGCGCTCGGGTCCATCAGCCTCAACCAGCCGCCGTTTGTTGAGTCGAGATGCAGCATGACGAATGTCTGCTCTGCGGGAAGATTTTGTGTGTGTGTGAAAATCACATCATTCAATGTGTTGGTCATTGACTGCATCCTGTTGGTGGTCAGCGGCATTGCCCGACCGTCCATGGGCAGGGTTGTTGCGCCCCTGGCCCTGTCAACACGCGCTTGGCGTGCACAGCTGAAGCCCAGATCTCGCGGGGCTTTTCAGGTGGTCTAGGTTAGGGAATCTCTAAATTCCCCATCTCAATCAATCAGATATACTACGGCCGAGACAGATGGTATCAGGTCGACATGTTGATGCGCGGTTTTGTTTCATTGTGATGGGTCTTTTTTACTCGGTTATCGCGCGTTGGATCACGTGCGTCGATCGGTTGCTCCCGTGAGCGTTGATCAACTCGCAGCCATGCTCGGCAAACCGGCAGTCGACGTAATACCATCAGCACAACTAACAACTAACGGTGCCGAGACCCCGTATGTAGAACAAGTTTGCCGCATTCCATCTCAAGATTTCTCAAATGCCGATGCCGTCATTCCTCACCGGCATTCTAGATCAGTCTCGGCTGTGTCCAAGCTATTTTTGTAAAAGCTTGACCTTGAACGCCGACACGTCGTCAAAAGCCCATGTGTATGATAAAGGTTGGACCCGTGCCTTCATTCCACTTACATAGAGGAACTTTCCAGAAGGATTCCCCCACACAGCCCCTCCTTCTCTGGGGAAGCCGTTCGTGAGGTATTGATGAGTGTAGGGTAATGCGTCGCCGCCATGCGCGTGCAAAAGTTTGTGCTGTGGCTGATGCCGTTCTGGTACAGAGCTTGAAGCTTGGCTAGAACCACAAAGCTTGTCTCTACAGTCGCCAAGCCATATGAGATCTAGAAGTCTCGCTTGCAGTATTCCTATCCGTTTCTGAAAAGTCTCCGCGTTACACTCGTCGCTGTGCTATTGTCAGACCTAGGACTATGTAACCACATATAGGTCGGGGGCTGTGAAATTGATGTTGTCCCCACCAGAACCTAGTGCTCTTACAAGGCTCAGCGTTTGATTCCTTCGGCGTCCTTCGGTAAATACCCTGGTTGATAGGTTGCGGACAAGCCTTGAGCCTCTTGAGGAGGTGAGTGGGTGTTGAGGCCGGTTGTGGCTGAGTAGGCGTTCCAGCAAAGGAAAGTCACAGGACTCTCGCTGACGGTTCTAGGAGGGCAAGGGCAAGCCCGAATGACCTTTAGGCAGGTCTCGGCCATCAGGGTGTAGTCCCAAGCCGTCAACTTATATTCAGCTGGGCTTTTGTGGCCGAAGCGCTAAATAGCTATTCGCCCAATAGTCAAGGCAATTTCTCGACCACCTCCTTTTGAAGCGCCAATGGCTGTATCGTCAACATAGTTAATAAGGTTAAATGTTTGGGATACTTGGATTTATCGAGTTGACATGACAAGGAATGAAGAGGGCGCCATCAAGGCTGAGGTAGCAATGTTCTAGGCCTCTGTCATTTGATAAAGCCGGTGAACAAGCCCGACGCTACAAGAAAGGTGGCCATTTTAACCTTAGATAGAAACATATAGATAGCGAAAAATAAGATACTTGTGGTGGCATCGCGACTTTACACGACAAGACCTGTTACTACAGGTACATGGTGTACAAGGCCGCTTACTCGGTATTCCTATCATTCCTCTTCTTCCTATCATCTGTAGTTCAACGAGAACCAACGCTAACTGGATGAGCCTGGCAAGCTCTGTTGGCCCTTTTTAAGCCGTGCGCTTCGTGGGTAGTGCCTCGTAAAGCTGGCGTGCGGAGAAGTACGGACCGTCGGGTGAGCTCAGCTAATGCGGATATGGGAAGTAACAAGAACCATCTACCGCCAGGTGTATAGCCTATAGGTCGAGGCTAATATTGGATTTTTTTTTATTGAAGAGTGGAAAGACCAGAGACCTTGCTACTTTAGTTAATCCTTACTAGTTGATCATATCAGATCTTAGTATATACCGGGGATAAGTCTATAGCGGACAATCTTCTTATATCTATCCCAGTCCTTTCCGTATTTGCGATAGCACTTGGCCTCATCCCGACCATCCCGATGAACGAGGAGAATCGCAAAGTAGATGATGTAAAAGTATGTAATAGGGATAGCATATCCCTTTGCGTCGCCTTGTACAACTTGACGGCCATCAGCCATAACATACGAAACTGACTCATCTGTTCCCGGGGTAACTGCTCCTGTAGAGAGAATCTGGTAGCCCGCCATGCCGGTAGGTAAGCAATAAGGCCAAGACTGCAGCCAATCGCCTAGATAGTTGATATGGCGGGCCATACCCCACCACCCGGAGATGAGGAGCTTGCTGCCAGTTTCGGTCTTTATGAACCGCAGGTGCTTGACTTGAGGATGATTCTCGTCGGTGCGAAAGCGGTTCTTTTCGTTATTGGCTGATCGAAAGATGTAGAATCCGACGCCCAGGATGGCAAACATGAGCGATAGGTGGACTGAGCCAAGATGGAGAGGGTAAGTGGCCAAGTAACGCGTCTGAAGGGAAAAAACAAACGGTTCCCAAACAAAGTCAGCGAATGATAGCATCATACCAAATCCATCAGTCGTGATATCGATGGTCGTGAGTATAGCTGGCTCGTGCCACCACAAGTCTAGTATGTATAGACCTTGAATAACGGTGATGAAGATGATGCTATCCGTAATGTACCCAAAATTGCGATATTGCTGTGCACACCAGGCACAATTCATGACGAGCCAACCGAGCATGCCGGGTCGTAGTTCTAGCCATTGCTTGAGATCAATCTCGCCAATAAATGGCAGAGTAACTCGTGGATTAAGTTCTCGCCCGATAAACCAATCGTATAGCATGTTGCCAGACTGGCCGCCTATCGCAAGCTCGCGATCTCCATCCTTGCCTGGCTTGAAACTTCGGACATAGACAAACGTTGCCACGGCATACGAGATGAGAATGTTGGCGGTGATGAGTTGGATATAATTGTTACTGATAAATACCCACACAGGGAATTCTGGGCCTGAAACGGCTGTGCCGGCGGCCAAGGCAGTCAGGATAACCGTGTGGCAGTAGAAGGCTGAAAAGTGTTAGCACGACGTTGACTCTCTTGAGGCTTGACACATACTGTTCAATCTGTACTTTAACTTCCTACCAGACCTCAGAACAGTTCCCTCAACCTCTGCAGCGGGCAGTACGCGGTAGAGAATCGCATTAACTAGCACGTAGCCGATCGAGGTAGCAAGGGCTTCCCAGCTGAATAACCCAATCATTCCAGTTTGCGGCCAGCCCACCTCATGCTTGAGACGATCCAGGGACAAAGTCTTTGGACTCAGAAGAGAGGGCACCGGACAGCCCGAGATGTCATTGCAGGCAAAGGCAAAGATGTATACAAGAATTGGCAGACCAAACGAGATGCCGAAAGCACCGAGACTGGGACATGGTTAGCATTGACACTCTTCTCTTACTCATTGTGGGACTTGAGCACTAACGGGCCTGCGAACTCAAAGCCATGTTCTTGGAACGGTGTATTAGCGACGTTGTTAGCCATATTGAATTGTAGAGACCATGTCACGTCTGAAATGCATGGGAACCAAAGTTGTTGGTCTTTCTTTTAAAGCTGTGTTGGACGCCGATCCGTTCTGTCGGTTACTCCTACTTCCGGGTGGCCTGAGAGCTACATACCTGCCTCGTTTTTCCTCGGCAGATTCTAAGCGAATTTTGGTAGCCCTGGGCACCTGCAAACTCCGCCGTTCCGCGCGCCAAATTGCAGTGTTACTGGCGGACTATGGAAGCCGCGGGTTGCGAGAATTGCGCCAAGCCCAGGCTTGCTCCACTCGTTCCTTGCAGCTAATTACTTTGGGAAATAAACCGCCGAATCAAGGTACCTTTTCGGCGATTGTGCTGTTTCCTGGAGATGGCGCGGATGAGCTATACTCAGCAATATAACACCCGTAGAGTATCAGGGTGATGTTTAAGTCTGGGTTTGGCTAACTTGGTAGCAAGCGGCAATGCGGCACGGCGCGCTCTCTTTGCATCCGTAGCGCAATTCATGGTGCACACTCCCAAAGTTTTACTGGCCACAGGCTCCGTAGATCTCGACTGTTGGTGTGATTTGTAGTTAAATTTAGCAGTTTGTTTCGTCATAAAGGAAATAAGCTATCAGGAAGGAACCAGAATCGCGCTGCGTTCCGAGATCTTGCTCGCGTATCGTAACCTTGATATTAATAACTGTAAGTACTTGGAACCAAAAGTGACACAATCTTTCGATTCGCTCGTTAGGTGCTGGGCGGTATAAGTTACTAATCGGACACGCCGTCTTCGAGTATGCTCCTTTCATTCCCATAGTTTTATAGGCTAACAGTCTGGGAAATATACCTCAGTGGGCATCGTGATCAAGGCTTATTTTAGACCTGGCATGAAGGCAAGGTCATTAGAGCAACCTCATCCAATGCTGATATGAGACGCTACAACAGCGAAGGAATAAGGAACCTATTTATTATTAGTTAAATATCTACACAAAGGTAATATTTTACTGCCTCTTGTGGGATTAAAAGGTTAGATATACTCTTAATTTAACCCTTGTTGTTTGACTATATTAGATCTTGGTATCCTGGAATGAAACTCAAGTGAGGTCTTAGTTACCATGGGTTGCCGCTTTTATGGCCCTCATCAACCCCCGGCTCAGCTTCGGCTCAGTCTCTCATCAGCTCTTGCTCACCCCTATAGCTGAGTGACCGATTATTGCTCCTGGCCCCAGTTCTGGGTTCTCGATCCTCGACCCACAATTGCCACATTACTCCTCTGTTCTTCTGGGAAGATCATGGTAACCTCAAAACGGGAGGCGTCCTGAGGCCGCCTTTTGGGCCAGTCCGTGGGCGAGCACGTGGCCACGTTAACTAATTTGGCCGTAGCTATGGGTAAAGTCTCTGTTAACATATATGGAGGCTGGTCTTGTGCCTCTAGTGACTGGCGCGTGGATTAAACGTGTCAAAGTTCTGTTTCCTTGTTTTATCATACTATGAAAAGAGCAGTGCCTATTATACCTACCAAGAACCGACTAAGGGCGGTTTACCTGTCTTAAGTTACTTTGGATTGTTCCTTCTCCCCGAACCTGCAAACAGTTCATCGCGGAAAATATAGAGTGCCCCTAGGAAGGCAGGCATTATAGAGAGAGGTACTATAACTTTGATGAATACGCCCACACTCCACTCTTGTTCATCGGCATAATTAATAAATGGAAGGCTAAATACTGCCTAACCCGAGTAATTAGTTTGACTTGTAGGCAATTTAGGTATTGAAGAGAAATTGAAAGTAAATAGCAGAGCGCAATGGAAAGCAGTGTGACGTACCAGAACCACACTAGTAGGCGCAAAGAGCAGGACCACAATGGACACAATTGCGGATTGCTGGCTTTCCTTATGGGAAAGGATTGAGTCGAGCTTGAGGTGCTACAGTTAATCATCTGGCCTAAGCAAGATTTCCATAGAGCATCTCTTACCAGGTTGGTTTGAAACTCAAATCTTTGACTGATTCCAACCAATTGATTGCGGTCGTGAATCAGTTTATTTCGTTCGAAGTTGACCTCGTCTTGGAACGATATCCGCTCATTAACACTCATGGTATCCAATCCTATGGACACACAGGATGTCGATGGGCCTGAGTAGAGTCCGTCCCAGAAATGTTTCTGAAAGTCCATCATCTCCTTTAGGAAGGTTAAATTAGTCCTGTGTATTCCAATTGTTCTCATAGCCTTGGAGAAAGTCCTTAAAGTGAGGGAGGATTCTTCAGGAGGATTCCTGGCCCAAGATGCTGTACCGGAAAAGAGCTCGACATCCAAGATGGCTCGATTTATATCTTTCTGCCCGCAAGCACAGGACCATGCACATTCCTTGTTGATAGCAGAGAGGAGCGTTAAGGGATGCTGCCAGGGTTGCCTCTGTGTTTCGGATTCTCCCTTCAAGACATTCATCAACCGGCTCAAACCAAGCTCTGCATTAGAATTACGGCCATGAGACTCCCTGAATTCACCATGATTCACGGCGTAGTTGTCAAACAGTATGCAGCACACGCGGGTGATTCTGTGGGGGGTGTTGGGATCACCCTTGGAGACCTCGATATCAACTCGCAACGCGCAAAAGATCTCTCGTATCGGCGACTTCGGGGAACAAAAGATGATATCTGACGGCGGGTTAGCCTTATTAGGGTATTTGAGGCGAAGGAGAGCCAACGGATTGTATCCAGTTCGCCAGTTGTGCGAGCTCGGTAGATAGCGAACACCCCGTGCAAAGAGGTGATGAGCTTGAAAACTTGCTGATGGAAGCCTAGAGCCGGGAGTAGGCCGGGCCATTGACTTCGTGGAGGCGAGTTTCCTCGAAAATTTGACCCGATCAGTAAGTGTTCCGAAGCACTGAGCTTATCCCAGGTTCCAGTGCCAATACCGGCTCTGTGGCGATTTCGACGTGAGCAAACGCCTCCAAGAACAAAATGAGAATACAACGGGCGGACCTACATTAGAGTGAATGTTGGGCCATGGGGCCGTGGCGCACCGTCATCTAAACTACTCTACATTTCATAAATCAGTCCCAGCATATGGTTGAGGATAAAGTACTGTCATAAGTAACTTGACCAAGTATATTTGGCAATGAGACGTTACTAGGGGAGAATGTATGTTAGAGAGTCGCATACAATAATAAATTTCTGTATCTCGGTTTCGTCCGTCTTAAACTGCTCCCCGAGCTCCGAACCTAAATGGATTAAGACAGTGTCACTATGTGCCCATAGTAACGGAGTCTAGAGACTAATGAACTCACTGGTGAGACTGGCGTGGGCACAAAATAGTGCACTGCCCACTTGGCAATTTGGCGTGTGATCATCATGCCCATGAGTCTGTCTGAATAAGAGTTCCTCTTGAGCATGCGGCGACTCAACTGATCTTTCAAGATCTATAACTTCTTGCGGTGCAAAGGCCACTGTCGCCTTGGCTCGCTTCATTGTTGCGTTGTTTTGTGACTGTAGACGGCTACAGACAAATTTTATGCGTCGGAGTCGCCGTGCTGTTATGGATGATGATTTAATGGCTATGCTGGCAATGAAGAGGCCCATTCAACAACATAGAGGGTTCTTTGAGGGTTAACGGCCTGGATTCGCTTGCCCAGCTGCCGCTTCGACATCAGATCATCCAAGTCAGCTTTGGTAAGCGATGCCAGCTCACCTCGCAGAAGCTATTACCGAGGTGCAGCTGGATTTCTTGGCACTTATGTAATGATTAGTACTGGTCAAATATTCAGAAGCGAAGACATTCAGGGCTTGTTCTATGATACCAAGGCTCCTGTCATTGCGAGCTTTTGTAAGTAAATGCATCAAACGCTAGCCGCCCCTTTTGTAGAGGAGCAATCATCATGGAAATCTCCTTGTCATATCGAAAATAGAGAGAATTAAAAAGAAATGATATAGGGGCACGGAATAGCCTGCCATGTCCGTTAGTGGACAGACAATAAGACCAAGACTGTGGAAAATGCCTCAAACAGTTGACGGATGACCTGAGAGGACATGGCTGTAAAGATTTGCTTCAGCGTTTAACAATTTCTGAACAAATTTAAATGGTTTGCAGGTGCAATGGAAACTCTGCTCGTTCTGCGTCAAATTGCAGTGCTACTCAGGCAAGCAGAAGGATCATGTGATTCGCGGGCTACCAGAACTGTGCCGAACATGAGATCTCCGACGATTAAGGTAGTGGGTGGGCTTGGTGCTGTGGATGACGTCTCTGCATCCATGGTAAGAGAAGTGACTGGCTGTGCTATTCTTGAGGATACCAAAAAGATGGGATTGATGAGCCACAGATGAGATACATTCAGCAATAGTACCTATTCGTAGAGTGGCAGGGCAATATTCAAGCTTGGTCTAGGGAGCGAGCGGCAAACGCGGCACGGCTCCCGCTCCTTGCATCCGTAGTGCAATCCATGGTGCAAACTCGGCAACTTGCACTGACCAAACCTTCCGGCAAACTTGATTTTTAGTGTGATTTAGTGGATATGGGGTTAGATTTAGCAGTCCATTTTGTCATGGGGAATTCTGGTCATCGGAAGGATTCAGGAATCGTGCCGTGCTCCGAGATCTCTGCGTATCGTGCTTCTCGATATTGACAACTGTGAATATGAAGGGCTTAAAGTGATATGACCCATCGATTCTGTCACCCGGCACTGAATAGGTCCTGACCATTCCTGTCGTTTTCGGGTATGCCTAATGCTTCACCAGACTCAAGATCCATAATGCATTTGCGTCGCAAGCAGTTAGGCGCACACCAAGTCTTCGACGTAATGTATCATTCATGTAGTTGTAGAAGTCAATGACTCAGAAAGTATTCTTTGGTGGAAGAGACGACTTGGGTACTCTTGCTCCCCCTTGGCCTTTTGCTAACCCTTTTAAGTACCACATGGGATCAAGCAGTAGAGAACCTCGACGTTAGGGCGGCAAAGGTAGTAAGTTGATAGAAGCATCTCCTATAGTGTAATATTGCTGTATGCTGTTCCTTACCTACCGGCTGTACAACTGCGTGTCTACGTTATAGTAGGGTGGATTATTGAACATTGGCCAAGATAGGATTTCTAGAGCGTCTCTTCCATACTGTCTTTTTCGGCAAGCGTGCTCCCAAAAGCGTGCCAAGGTTAGTGAATTTGGCCCCCATTGCAGGTGAGCCTATCCCATAAGATCGGAATGACTAGACCCACAGGCTCTGCCCAGGTTGCTGAGTTGATACGGTACCTATTGGCCATACGAGGTCTTGGCGAAACAAGCCACAGCTCAATAATTTGTCTCACCTCACCGGCCCTTCCCCGAGTATGCTCCTGCGCGAAGTGAAATGTCTCATTTGTTGGGAGAAGAAAGCTCAGGGATTGAGCATCAACAAGCCCATACAGTCTTTTGCTAAAACAGCCATTGCTAGATTTATATGCCCTCGTAATTCAGCATGGTTAAGCCGGGCTCATTGCATCACTCGACTTAGTTTACGAGATAGACCTTTCGCCTTTGTTAGCGCACTGGTGTTTTCCACAGCCTGATCTTGGCAATAAGGGGCAACGGGGCACGGCTCACCATCCTTGCATCCGGTTCCTGGGGCAATCTCCGCCCGAAAGTTAAATTTTGCCGAGATCTCAATTGTTGATGGGATCCAACCTGCTTTGCACTCCAATTGAGCACTTGATGTCCTCATGGGGGAAAAGAAAAAAAGAAACGGTCGGGTAATTTATAGAAATGACACTACCTGCGTTCCAGATCCCATCAAGTATTGTGATTTGATAGAAGCAACGTTAGTAAAAAAGTGGTGAGGTTAAAAATTAAAGTTAAGTCACAACCAACCTGTCTCCATGGTCATGCTTGTTTCCTCTTCCCGCGCCTACCGCGCCTTATCTAGCCCTTGCTTGCGGAAGCAAAAGAATGTCACAGCCAGGGTAATTTAGGTAGGTACAATAAATACTTGACGGTCCGGTAGTTCCGGCGATTCTTAGTGGGTAAGGGCTTCTCTGAGTGCCCTGGAGCGATAGCCAAGCGGGGGCGGATTCGTGGGCGACTGAGGCCAGCCTCGGCACCAGAGTACAAGTAGGTACTTCGTTGCGGATAAGGCTGGAACATTGCGGCGTTGCCCTTACCAACACGTTCTGCCCCCTTAATCCAATAGGTATTAAAATTCAGCTACTGCAAAATTTTGCTTCTTTGCTTTATTTCTTCCGACACGAGATCGATCTCAGAGGCGAAACTGAGCCAGAATTGTTGCCTCGTGCAGCCTCGCCAGGCAGGCTTGTAGCTTCAGAAGCTGTCAAGCCAGTTCGTCACAGTTTTTCACGTCAGCTTATCGACAGCGGTACATTCAGAGTCTTACCTAGGTGCTGTACGGAAACAAAAATACGCGATCTGTAATGTATGCATAGCCTATTGGTGTTTTCTCGGTGCGTTGTTGTTAATTTTACTCTGCTAGCCCGTCTAGCGCCAACCAGCAACTGTCCGGCTTGTCTGCGACACAATCCCGCCAGGCAACATGCCCAAGGGCAGATCTACAAACCTGCAAAGAGCAATCGGCAGAGCTAGAACTGACTGGCTAGATGGGTCTACCGACTCTGGACCCATCCTATCATTCACTGCAGAACAGTCTTCGGCCATCTTCAACAGTCTGCATGTTGCAAGGGCACAGCCACCTGCTAGAACGGTCAAGGACAAGACAGGCCGCTATCCTTGGGAGTTGCTGCCTTCTTGCAAATATATCGGCAATATCAACTTTCTTGCAACTTTTCGCGGGCTGGTAAACCAATGGCACAAACAACAAGAGCCAAGAACGATTTCGCTGGAGACGCTATGTTCGTATATGGGACATACCTACGGGCCAGAGATGGTGGATCGGGATATTATCCTAACCAAAAAGCGATTCTTTGGCCCCCGGGTGTTTGCTTCACCAGATGAATTAGGAAGCCCAGAGGGACCTCTTGAGGACCGTCCTCCTCCTCGGACAAGAACCAGACGAGTTGTGAAATCAACGCCAATTGGCCCAAACAAGAGACGCCGTGCGACCCGTGTCTCTAGAGCGCGCACCCGCTCATCCAGGCGGAAACGAACCAGACTTGAGGATGACGCACCAAGTACTCCCCAGTTGTCTGACCATGATTGCATAGTGATTGACGACTCAGCCTCTTCATCGTCTGATACTGGAGAGAACCCTGGTGATGTGCAAGCTAGTCTTTGCCCGCCACTACTTGACACAACACCAGGTGGTACCCAGCCAGAAACATTCAACATTGTTCGTGATCACCACCCCTGGTATGGCATGACTGCTAACCAACATAGCCGGTACACAATGTCGTTGATCAGATTCGTTTGGATATACAGAACGAACTACGAAGGTCTGCCGACGCCATGACCCGACACCTTGAACGTGCGACTACTACTTTGTCGGAATGGAAGAAAAAGCTAGACGACAAGAGAAAAGAGTTGAAGGATGGCGAGAATGAGCTGCAATGGGTGAAAACAAAAAAAAGTGAAGCTGCTTTGGCGCATGCCAAATCGGCATCCACGCTCAAACGTGCCCAGGTTAGAGTTGATAAGATAGTAGAAACCCCAGCGCTATTGGAAGCTGAAGGCAATGGTCTGGATGAAAGCTCGGAGAGGCTTACGGAAATACGCAACGCCAAATCCCGCCACGCCAAGGCCCTAGGAGCCTTCAATATCTCTCGGAGCATAGTTGATGAGTGGATTCGAAGAGAGACTGAAGAAGAGGCGAACATCGCTCGACTTGAGCGTGAGATTGCAGAGAAGGAAGCCAGGGGTAAACTCCTTGAAACAGCTCACAGACAGGCGAGAATACTCGAGGTAGTAAATGCAGTAGGGCTTGAAGGGATAGAAGAACTCTTGGATAAGTGTCATGGCCTAGTGGGTAGGTCTAGGGAAATTGTTGAAAGGAGATCACAATAACCTATTTCTAGATTATGTTAATAAACCGCCTGGCATTTGAAAGTTCATACTTGAAGTCCTGCTGATCTCCACTGGCCCATGGTACTCATACCAAAAGATATGGTCAAAGTGCCTGGCTTGTTCCAACGTCAACGCGAGAGGACCAATTGAAAGCGCGATTTATCAAATCTCTAGAAGGACTGCCTTCTTAATAATGCCGAGGTAGCAGTATTGAATATCTAGCTTTTTAAGACGTTTGAGTTGGGCAATTAATGGGTCCGACCCCTTGAAATTTTCGGATCCGGCACTGCAGATCATCAACGCCATATCTCGCAAAAGTGGTGTTTATCGCGCCAAGACCCGATACGGCAGGACAGCCGATACTTTTAACTAGGGACGGCATATAAAAACCTCAAAGAGGTGGCAGACTTATGGAGAACCCGTTCCATCTCCACTGTAGACCCCCACAACCCGCTACGGCTCTCCCGTGCCGCGGATGGATAGTTGGCATCGTTGGCGATATTTGAGTTCATGTTGGCCTGACCAATCGTACTAGTATGGCGACTGTCGGCCGAGACCGAGATAGTTCCGCCGAAAACCCCTGTTTTGGACCGTTTTTGACTTGCTCAGGGTTCATGATGCGAAGATTGACGGGATGGCGACATCAGTTGAAACACGATATATGTGGCGCCCTGGTTGAAGATAAAGCGCATGGCCTGCTTTGCATAGAGCTGAGGACTCGAAGAAATGTGCCAAGATTTCGAGAATACGTCTTGAAAACAAGAAGTCATGGGTTAGTATACTTTCGCCGCTGTAACGATGCTATGCCATCTAACTAGGACTCGACAGCCCCTTCCGCACAAGCTCAAGAGAGCGACAGCTTGTCGCTCTCTAGCGGACCTCATAACCCCATCGACGACAACCCTAAACACGCCTCGACCAACTACGATGCGAAGCCCTTGACAACTGAAGATGTAGATCCCGATCACCCTGCCCCGACGGAAGAGGAAAGGCAAAAGTTGCGAAAGGTTGCAGGTTACATCCCTTGGGCGTCATATCTGCTCTGCATCGTAGAGTTGGCGGAGCGAGCATCCTTCTATGGCGTCAAGACAGTCTTCAATAATTACATACAGTTTCCATTACCAAAGGGAGGTAATGGTACTGGTGCTGTGGCAAAAGACGACCCTAATGGTCACGCTGGAGCTCTGTAAGACCGGCTGGATGTCGCAGATGGGATGAAAATAAACTGACAATCTTGATAGGAACAAGGGCTTACAGTTCGCCTCGGCCATGGTCCTTCTCTTCCAATTTCTGGCCTACATCATCCCTATTTTCGGGGCTTGGCTGGGAGACACCAAGACAGGCCGTTTCAGAGCAATCATGTACGGCGTCATCATTGGCGGCGTCGCACACGTTATTCTCGTCGGTGGTGCAGCTCCATCCGTTCTCAAGGCTGGAAATGGCCTCGCGCCTTTTATGATCAGCTTCTTCCTTCTTGCCATCGGCGCCGGCCTGTTCAAGCCCAATGTCGTGCCGCTCATCGTGGATCAGTACAGGCATCAGAAGGAGTATGTCAAGACCCTCAAGTCAGGCGAACGGGTGCTTGTCGACCCCGAGACGACTGTGCAGAGGATAATGCTGCTCTTCTACATGTGCATCAACGTGGGCGCCTTCTTCATGATCGCGACGACATACATCGAAAAGTATGCCGGCTTCTGGCTTGCCTTCTTGGTGCCAGGCGTCGTTTATATCCTGCTCCCTGCCCTTCTCATGTGGCGGTACAAGACCTTGATCCGAACGCCGCCACAGGGTTCAGATCTTAACAACTTCATCAAGATCGTCGGCATTGCTATTAAGGAGAACAAGGGAAAGCTCTGGGGCAAGAACTACTTCGAGCCGGCAAAGCCGTCCGCTCTCGCCGCAAAAGGGACCCAAGTCTCATGGACCAACAAGGCCGTTGACGACGCGCGTCGAACCCTTTCAGCCTGTCAGATTTTCCTATACTTGCCCATCTTCTTCCTGGGCAATGGCGGTGTTGGTTCTACAGGTTCAAACCAGGGTGCCTCCATGACGACCAAGGGAGCCCCTAACGATCTGCTTCACAACTTCAATCCTCTGACACTGATGGTCGTTGCGCCTCTCATGACATACGTCCTCTACCCTTTTCTACACAGACGTCGCATCAAGTTTGGGGCCATCAGCCGAATGACGTTTGGGTACACGCTCGCGACCATCGGTGGTATTTCCGGTACCATTGTGCAATATCGCGTCTACAAGACCTCACCTTGCGGATATTATGCTTCTACTTGCGACGGGGTCTCGCCCATCTCGATTTGGTGGCAGCTCCCCAATGTCATGCTCGGTGCCATGGGAGAGCTGTTCTGCACGGTCACAGCATACGAGCTTGCCTATGCCCGATCACCGCCCGGCATGAAGTCAATCGTTGTCTCAATTTCTCTGGCGATGCAAGCCTTGTCCGCAGCCCTCGCCCAGATCCTAATTCCAGCCATCAAAGATCCCCATCTGATTGTAAGTTTTGTGGTGTCATCTATTGTCCTGGTGCTGACGTTGTTTTATAGTGGGCTTGGGCCGCACCCGCTATTGCTCTGTTCGTCCAGACCGTGATATTCTGGTTCCGTCATCATCACATTAACGAGGAGGAGTTTATGACCTATGAAGAGGAGGAAAATGTCTCCGAGTCAGAAAAGAGCCAAAGACGGGCTGATGCAGTCTAGGCGGTGTGGCTGGACTATTTGGATAGCGCTTACTTCCAGCGCCACTGCTGCGGTCGGAAGACGATCCGAGTGTGGTCAGATCGGGCTGTCGGCAACTGTCATCATGTTAGGGTTTACTCTTCAATGACAACGGGATTTTCCAGACACGGAAGAATCAATTGTTTAACTTGTAGGCATTGAGGATCCTCGGCAAGTATGAGAATTTGCCAGCCTTTACCTACCAAGAATCATGTCCTCAATTAAGACCAATCCTATCCCATTAATCGAAGTGAGGTAGATGGAAAAACAGGTGCCTGCAACTTGGCCAATGCGGAGCGCATCAGGCTGTGATTATTAGAAAGATATGTCCATGAACTGTTTCTAAAGCTGCCTGCCCAAAGTGCCTGACGACCGACTGGAGTTGACACGAGGTTCATAGGTTGCAACTGTGACTACGACGTCCTTAGTCAACTCCGTCTTGGCTAATAATCTAAATGATCATTTATCCTAGGTGATTGGGCTACCAGCGGCGCCTCGATGATCCGCCAACGCAGCTTACGGGTGATCAACATGGCATTTAATAAGTATTACTGGCAAGTACTCCGTAATCCCACAAGCGATGTACAAGGTTCAACTGACACCACTAGTCTGAGTTCTCTCACATGTGCAGCCCGGAAATTCCGGGGGCTTAAGAGAGTAGTCTACTTCTAGTTAGCTTGATTCTGCCGTCAAGCCAGGGGACGCCAACGCCAGTCGGTGTGATTTAAATCTACGAGCCGCAGTGAACACACATTCAGCTGAATCCTTTTCCATCTACCCTCAAAAGTTGTGAAAATGGCTTCTTTTCAAACTCATCTGTCTCTACTCGAGTCTCGTGCGGCGCAATACCGGTTATTACCAGTGCTCAAAGTTCCACAGCAAACACCCACAGGGACGTCTTGGAAGAACATCACATTTCCCCAATTCCAGAAAGATGTCGAAGCCTCAGCGAGATACTGGGTCCACCAGTTCTCACAAAAAGGCTTCAAAGAGCGCTCTGTTGTCGGAATCTGGTGAGTATCGTCGACCCAACTCTTAGAATTTGCAGCTTACCGATATTTAGGCTGAAAGGATTGTCATATCTGGATCTCACTCATATATGGGGTATTGCCAGAGCTGGCTTCATCCCTCAACCGATATCGCTTCGGATGACTGATCCTACTGTCATGTATGAGCTGCTCAGCCGAACCAACGCTGTGGCACTCATCCATGATCCAAGCTTTAAGTCTTTCTTGTCAAACAGCCCAGTTCCGATATGGCCCGGAGAGGAGATTCCTACTTCTGATGTTGAGCCTCCCCTACCAAGCCTTTGGATGCCTTCACAAGATAGTGACATTATTATGATATATCACACCTCAGGGTCAACCATGGGCACGCCGAAGCTAGTGCCGGTGACAGCCAGATGGCTTGATTACACTATTGAAAAGATGAACTATTTCATACCATCTCCACCTTCGTCGAAAAGACAGCAAGTCATTGTAGCAGGGTACGTTCAAGAATGGTCTCCGTGATTCAACTTACTAAAATGTTTTCTATAGTGGAAGCTTCTGTCATATGGCAAGCACTGTGATTTTAATCGGTTCGATTGGCCGGGGAGGCTCCATGGTTCTTCCCAGCAACCAGCCTTATACAACTAGGGAGCTGGGCCAGATGATCGACGATTGCGAGTTGACAGTGTTGAACATGTTCTCAACCTTCTTATCGAAAGTTCTCGATGAGGCTCGAAGTGACCCGGCTCTACTGGCTGCTCTCAAAGGACTCGACTACATCGTTTACAGTGGGCTGCCATTGGGTGTTGTGGATGAGACCTGGGGGCGCGAACAAGGCCTTAAACTCTTCAACTGCTTTGCTTGCACTGAGGTGGGCATTATGATGCAGTCTTTTGGAGGTCGTGCCGAAGACCAACCTCACTTTGTAACCCTTGCCAAGTCTGCTATGTATGAGTTCGTTCCTGTATCAGATGGCTCGGATTCGAGTGAAGAGCTCCTCGAATTAGTTGTCCCTCCCGAGTCGCCCGATTGTCCTGCACTATCTCTACGAAATCCGGAAGATGGAAAGTTTCACACGGGAGATTTGTTCACAGAAATAGTCCCGGGCCAGTATCTGTCCAAGGGGCGCAACGATGACTGGATCAAGATGGAGTCAGCGATGCGCTGCGACACGGGCTCTATCGAACGGAACGCGATGCAGACTTGTGGCGATGACCTTGTCGATGCCGCTGTTGTCGTGGGCGCCCGGCGACCATCGCCAGTCTTGATGGTGGAACCCAAAGACGGTGTGACAATAAAGCCAGAGGACAAGCTGTCTCAGCTCAAGAACGAGATACTGCAGAGGGTCACTCCATTTCATAAGAGGAGGTATCTTCATGAGCGGATAGACGACACTCAGTTCATTCTTGTGGTGCCCAAAGGCTCTCTCCCACGAACAGTTACGAAGGGCAACATTCAGAGGAAGAAAGCCGAGGAGAGCTTCAAGGAAGAGCTGGACAAGATTTACTCAGCATCAAGACTGCCGGTCAACGGTAGATGAGAATGGTGTAATCGACTAACACACATACTTGGCATTATTAATCACCCTCAAATGATACACAATAATTACGAATCCTTCTGCATCTGTCGTGAAGAACAGAACCAGTGACAGGACGAAAGACTAACTATACCAGACAAATTTCTTTCTCCTTTGGCCCAGCTGCTTCCCATGCTTTGGAGTGTATGACTGCCACCGTGCATCGCTCACCGATTCCATCTGGAAGTCCCATATCCCAGTCCACCGCAAGAATATTGACCAAACCACTGCCCGTCCCAACGGCAGGAAATGCCTCCTCATCAAACAGCGGGATGGGACCCTCCGCTCGAGATGGCCCCTTTCGTCTACGATATGCATCGCCGTACCTTGAAATCTCCACCATGTCGATCTTGGACTCAGCATCGGGACTCATGCCCAGACCTACGTAGCCATATCCGGCCTGCTCCCACCACAAACCGCAGTGTTTTCCATTATGGTCGGAGATGCGACGAACAGCCTGGGCCGTTCGAACGTGGACTTGGGATTGGTTGCTGAGATACTCTTTGTTGGGAAGGATACGGAATGATGGTACAGGAACTGCGCCCGCCTTGAAACGGAGCATCTTGGCCGCAATGTGAGGATCGTTTCGCTTTTCCATAGGTGGCGGTGGCATGACAACCCATGATGTGCCACGAATTGGGTCGGGGACAATCTTTGCGAGAACTTGGCGGTCATTGGAGTCTTTTCCTTGAAGCCCTCCTGAGGTTGATTCTCGAATGTCCCTGGTTTCCGCAGAGACATCATCGATGCTGGGTGCTGACTTCCCGAGTCCTTTTCTTTTATCAACAGTGTCAGAGATGGGACCGTTGATAGTTTCATAAACTGTCACACTTGGGGTTGGCAGGACCACCTCACTATCAACTCTCTCGAATAGCCGATATTCGACTGGACCGTCCCATCCCGCCCACGACCAGCTTGGAAATTGAGCATCAGGGCTACCGGGTCCCATACTCGAATAGGTGGGCAATTGCGTCCCTCGACGTGGAAGCCTAGCAGCAGGCGTCCAAAGAAGTGCGTGGCTGAAAACGGTGGACGGAAGTCCGTGAAACGTGATGCTCTGGAAATGCCCCTCGAGCACGGCAAACATGCCTGCGAAAGCATTGAGGATGTCCGACTTGGAAGACAAATTCCTCCGACTGTAAGTCTCCAGCAGTATCTTGTAGGCGTTAAAGGCCTTGGAAAGTCTCTCGCCTAGTGGCAAGTCGTACATTGTGTCAAGGTCAAGGAGTGGGTTGTTCTGATTTGCCTTTCGCAAGATGTGATTGTCGTCAAGAACTGGCGGCTTGTCGAATAGTGAGGCGCCAAACTCCTCATTTGAACCCCCTTCGCTCAAAGTTTGGCGACTGCATTGAAAGTACACAGTGTCGGGTGAAAAGTACAAGCAACGTCGTGATAAGAGTCATTCTTGAACGATCCAACCTCGTGTGTTCCAGCGGGAGAGCTCCAGAGCTAGGTAAAAGGGCTTAGGAGTTGCCACGAGACTGATGGTTTCTTTGTTCTGGGACGCGGGATCATCATCGAGGACCGGTGATCTATCTGAGACTGTTATAGTCCCGATCCGTTGAGGAGCTCTGGTTCCCGGAGAGACTCCGGGCAAGCCAGCATCCGCATCGTTCCCTTCAAGAGCGACGATAGTTGCAAATGCTTGGCCATAGACAATATCCATATTGGGAATATCTCGTGCCATCTGTTCTTTATCATCTTGAACCATGCAGATAGCATCTACCCAGAGGAATCTTTCACCAAGAGACTTGACAAAAGTCATAGCGTCTCTGATTGTCTTCGGGAAAGGGACTGCCAGCAGGGCCGATGGCTGTTGTCGTGCGTGATAATTCGCTTTGAGTGTTTTTGACATGTCAACTTGGCCCCAGACGTAGCTCAAAGCAAAGTATTTAGCATCAGAGGATGCTGGCACCAAACACTGCTGTATGACATCAATGAATATCAGAGGCATCTCCTTCTCTGCTCTGGTTCCAGAACGTGAATTGTTGCATTCAGACCCGTGGTTGTGATCGCAGTTGTTAAGCCATGACTTGATCACTTGTAGGTTGACTTGCTGCTGAGTTGTGTCGTAGACTGGGCCCTTGGGATCACCGAGGATTGTCGAGAGCGACGATCCGGCATCCACCTCCCAAGCCTGTCGGAGGGCTTGAGTAAAGTTTTGAGAAGTCAACACTCTCAGCTCACCAACATGTCTCATTCCGTAATCAAATCTCATCACCTTTTCATTTGTCGAAAGCGTGCCGGTACTCAAACGGGTTCCTTGAACTTCCCGGTCAATGGCTGCGAGCCGGGGATGTAGTTCACCATACTTTGTTGTGATCGTACCCAGGATCAGGTTACAGACAGCACATCTTTTGCGGCATTTGAGTTGGTGATAGTTTCCGAATGGGTAGAAGCTGTTCTTGGCAGTCAACTCAAAACCGTTGGTTGTCGGTTGCAGAATTTTTGACAGATCTCGACACATGCGGCACAGGCGCAGGTTAGGATGCCTTCCTTCTGCTCGAGCTTTGTCCAATGCCTTTTGCTCCATCTGTGAGTCAATGGCCATGAACTCCTCTGGTGAGTAGCTCTTGGTTGGATCACAGCCAAGGATGTCTCCCATGATGTTGCTGAGGTCCATGACCAAATTCTTAGACTCGTCGATGGCTAGTGCTCGAAGACCAAGTTCCGTTTGATAGTCATCTAGCTTTAGGCCCCGTGCGTTACGGCGTTTCTGAAGTGCATCATCTTCTTCGTTTTTGAGCCTCGCTATTTGCGCTTGTATCTCGTTCTCCGAGAGAGTCTTGTTGGATGTGATGGCTTCAGCCAACGCGTGTAGTCGCTGACCGTGCTGGTGATACAACTGTTCCAATGCAATGCCAGTGGTCTTCTGGGACTTGCGATGTGTGTCAAAAAACTCGGGCAATTCCTTCTCAGCCAGTCTCCTCATGGCGTTATCCGATGGCGCTTGTGCAAGTTTTCCTAAGGGATCCAACAACTTCCCAAGCCAGCCCGTCTCCACCAAACCTTGGGAGGAATTGCCTCGGTCGACATCATCATTGTATTGAAACAGCATTCGCCGAACGGACTGGGCGCAAGCGAAGAGATCCTGAAGGTCATGTGATTGGCTATACTGCTCAGCGTACAGGTCCGCAACGACAACTTCACATGCCTCTCGCTCAGGATACTTTGCGGGCATATCTTTGATTGAGTGTTTGGCTGATCCAATAGCTTCCTTGGCAACTTGAAGTGAGCGAGATGCAACCGCGGATGTACGAAGGTGGCGTAAATAGTCTAGGAGGTACTGCCCTCGTGCCGTATGGCCTGGTGGTGTTGATTGGTAAAGCATTGCCGAGTACCGGACAAGACAATCGAGATCCGCTGGTTTGTTCTCCATACGGTGCCTTGCTCTATACAACTCGACGATTTGCCTGAGCATGGGAACTCGCGTCTCGTGCATCCTGGGAAGGGCCTCTAGGCCGGTCTTGCAGTACCCAAGTGCTTCGTCTAGGTCTTCCAGCTTTCCGGTTCGGTTGAATTTGTCTGAGCTCATCATGCCTAGTTGACCCACAGCGCTGCCATGCTGGGCTGTGCCCGGTGCTGATCTTGATCTAAGCTCGTTGACAAGTCTAAGAGCTTCGTTGATATCATCTGGATTTTGGCTGACCAGAAATCTCATTCGCAGGCGTGAAGCGTAGTTGTTGAGAGTCAGGAAATACGGCTCTGAGTCTTGGGCGGCTTTGTCGTATATCTCCTTGGCAGATGAGATGGACTCATCCAAGTCTTTGCGGTCTCGAATTAAGGCATAACGATGAGAAAGCGCGAATCCGAGATTTGTCAGAATATGGAAATATGCGCCTGGGTCGCGCTGAATCAGATCAAACGTGATGGCCAATTCTCTAGCACGGCGTGCGGTAGAGATAGCTTCGCCTAGGGCATGGCGGGAATTAGTGATGTTGTGTTCTGACATCTTCGCATACGAGAGGGTGCTTAGATGCCTCGGACGCTCTGGCGAGTCGCGGGGAAGACGGCGAAGAATAGTTTCCAGGTGCTGAATGGCATCACGGATGTAATGTTGCTGCTCATGGCGGTCATAAGTCTGAATGAGGAGGTCTGCCATTTGCGCTCGGATGGATATTTCTTGATCCACAGGTAAAACACCCGAGGCAAGTACCTGCCGTACTGTAGCTTGAGAATTTGCAATAGATGCAATCGCTTCGAGGCGTGCCCGCTCATGTTGAGGGTTTCCAGCCATGGCAGAAACCTTGAGACCCAGAATGTTGATACAGCAATGTTTCCAAGAAAGAATGAGGGGAAATGATTGCGCATCGCATTCCGCCTTGATGAGTTGTGGTAAATAATGGCATGCAGCAGCCTGCTGCCTCCAACTCAGCCGCTCGGGTCAGCTGACGAGGCAGACTCGTTGCATCTACAAATGGATAAGCTTGAAACTGGGAGGAGAGTAGACTAGAATTTTGAGACAACCCATTTGATGGTGTAGACATGAGCGATCGACATTGGTGGAAAAAAACACGTCTACTAGTGTGATCGACGCAAGGCGTTCTGGTTCGCATTTAATCAGCTAGTCATCGTCAGAAACATAGGTATATGAGATAAATCCTTATGCCATAGTAAAGCTAAGCTTAGCTATATTTTATAAAAGACTAATATGATATAGCAGCTAAGACTTTATCTTTTTTTATAATAGTATTTTCTGACTATTAGCCTAATAGTAGCTATTCGAGAGCTATAATTATATTAGGATGAGTCTGGTGTTTTTTAATATGCGTGGGACCAGGTATGGGAAAACCTAGTTTTTATACAATAACAGCATCAAACCTAATACCGTAATTATCGCACCAAACTTTATTGAATTTTCAATGCAAGATGACTGTTACGTGTTAAGAGTACAGTTCTGCTGCTCTCAAGAAAAGGTAAATAGGGCTACCTGCCCTCCACAGACCATTGCCATCAACCTCAACCTTTCAACCGCTTTTAAATCTCGGCTCCGTCCACACAGACGACAAGGCAATCCCCCTAGAAGGCCAGTCCGTACGAAACTTGACAACTCAGATCACTCAAATAGGTTGGTATGGATTGGCATAACCTCTGCTGGGAAATCCGGCATGAGATTCTTTCCCACCTTGCGCAGGCTACCCCTCACAAAAAAGGCTCTCTTGCAAGATATGCCTCTGTCTCTAGAGAATGGCAGCCAATATTTGAATGCCTTTCCCTCAGGAGCTTGCGGATAAGAGCACCCGAGCTAGGCGAGTTTCGAGACGTGTTCTACGTCCATCGGCGCCGAAGGTACCTCCAGCATATCGGCCTGATCCTAGAACTTCCCAAGCATAAGCACGTACCATTCCATCTTGCAGGGGGCACCAGCCAAGAAAATTCTTTTGTGCAAATGATACTCATTTCTAGAAGGGGGAGTGGGTCGAGCGAAGTCTTGCCATGGGTGGAGAAACAACAAGGACGCGATGCCGAAGCATTTTCCGGGAGCTTGTGTACTCTCTTCAAACAGCTGACGCTATGGACAAGAGAGCAATCTCATCCGGATGGCATTGCACTGGAAGTTATAGCTGATTCAAAGAGCTATTGGCAGCAGACTGCCCTCGAGATCCGACAACGCCCTACGCCTATGGTCATCTACACGCGGGTTGTTTCTGACCCACGGGAGTTTCAGGCCGTAAATGTAAGCCCTTACCGTCTAGGAAAAACCTTGGATGATGCCGACCTGGATTTTCATTTCACGCTCGACTTGGACCTCGGACGATGGGACAAATCTGCCCCAATGGTACAAGTGGTCTCACGTCTGTCTATTCTGCGAAACAGCGTTCGTCACTTTCATCCTCAGGCGATTAGTCATATCTTGAACTGTCTTCCCCTTCTGAAGTCGTTTATATGGGAGACCAGGCCGCACATACACTGGAAGTCTCAACATTGGTTTTACGAAACTCTAGTCAAGGCCATGCCTATGTGGCCTACGTCGTTGGAAAAGATTGAAATTGCGCAACTACACTCCCCGAGTCCCAACCACCAGAGTCGTCCAAGGCCTAGCCCTCACCTCACGCCGTTTGCATCGGGTTTAGCTGCGAGGTGTCGGCATCTGACTATTCTCTCGATTGATTATAGTGGCGACGCGTTCGAGTTCTTTTCAAGACCACACCAACTACACAACCTGCAACGCCTATTGCTACGATCGGAACACATGATTGTCGACGAACTCCCTAGCTTAGGAAATCCTCTCATCAACCATGCGGCGCAAGCGGCATACCATATGCCAAACCTCAGGTTTCTTGCTCTCTATAACATGCGCGGTCTTGAAGCGGGACTATTTAGCTACGAGCTTTTTGATGGCGTGGCTTTACTGGGTTTGAGGTGCAGTTGGGCATTCAGTATTGATCAAGAGTCCAAGGGCTTCTGGGCCGCAGTTCCGAGCTGCCGTGCAGCTGGCTATGTGAAATGGCATGTTGAAAGACTGAGTTTTGAGGAGGTCAAGTATTGCATCTTTGTGATTCGACATCGGAACAATGACTTGGGTTAATCTTGGTAGTTATTATTAATTTAATGCACTTCTTCTTATATCAACGGTTTCTAGCTATATTAGAAGCCTGGTAACCGAAGAGCAGGAGGCTCTTATATTCGTCGTATAGGAACCAATTATAAATGGACCTTGTTTTTCTGCATCAGCCCATCACCTCACCAGCTGACCTGCCTCCCTACCTTTTTATATGGGCCTCCGGGTCATCCCGGGGGAATAAACTCCATTCACTGTAGCATCTGCCGCAGTTGAAATGGGGTAATGCGAGCAAGGTGAGTGAAGAGACGACATTGACAGGCCGTACCGTAGAATAAATTATCGGTCCACTCATGAACTCCGCTCGGGTCTTGGCCGTTATTGTCATGCGGCTGGTATTATATGGCTTGCCAGCGCTCGTACCGCAGCTCTCGCCATGCTCCCCGTCGTTATTCCCAACTAGACACTCCCACTTCCCACGTTTCTTTGAGGACGCAAGTCAGAGCTACTATGTCTGGAGACGAGACAATGATCAAGAGCCACAGCGTGCCAACTAGGCGCGTGCTCGCGCTGTCGACAACCGGCGGCTTCACGCACGCGGGTGAGACATTTTCCTCGTCGTCTTGAATGCGGTCTGACAATGGCATACAGCGCCAGTGCTGGACATTTGCCGTGTCCTGGCCGACCGGGGCCACGTAGTCGAGTTCGCAACGCACGACGGCCAGCAGACTTGGGTCCAGAACCCGAACTATGCCTTCGTCGCCAAGGTGCACCTGCTAGGACCAGGCCCAACGGCTGAGCAGTACGACGATCACTGGGCGCGCATGGTGCGGCTGCGCGTCGAGGATGCCCTCAGTAGTTGGCTCATGTGGAAGTCCAAGTACCTGTGGGACTCGTTCTGGCCGGCCACGTACCGCCAACTCAAGCAACTCTGCTGCGACCCCGAGACGCGTCCGGACTTCATCATCGCCGACTTCTTCGACGAGACTGTTGCCCGGGACATGAATCTCGAATGCGGCGTGCCCATCGCCATTGTCTGGCCCCAGATGCCTTACCTCCTGGCGCCGGCCCGCTACATCCCTGGCCAGCCCGGTTTCCAGATCGACGTGTGTCTGACGTCGGAGCGAGCATCTCTCCGGTCACGTTTGCGGAACGAGATGGCCATAGTGTGGGCTGCGCCTCGATTTCTGGCATGGACGTGGTGGTTCACGAATCTGCGGCGTCGAGAGGGCGCCCGTTATCCCGTCTTGCCCGGCGGCAACCGTCCCCATCACCTTGTACTTGTCAACTCCTTTTTTGGACTCGAAGCCCCCAAGGACCTACCGCCCCTTGTAGTACCCATCGGGCCTGTTCTAGCAGAGCAGTACCCACCGCTTGATGGGCGACATGCACATTTCCTCGAGACTCATCGCCACGTTGTCTACGTTGGTCTAGGTACCCACGTCGTCTTGCCGGAACCTAGCCTGCACAAACTGCTCCAGGGCCTCCTTCTAGCTCTGGATAGCGGCTGCATCGACGGCATCATATGGTCCATGAACAAGAAGACGCGAAAAACGCTCGACCCGAGCCATGCTGTGTCCCGCCCTGGCGGAAAAGTGTCGACGCTAGGGCAGCTACTGGACGGAGTAATGCCGGACTTGATGGTGGTTGATTTCGCACCACAGCGTGCCATCCTAGACCACAGCAACACGCGCCTCTATCTCACGCATGGCGGTGGCTCATCGGCGAACGAAGCTGCGTATCACGGCGTCCCCGTGCTGGTTCTGGGCTTCATGTTCGACCAGCTGGCCAACGGCATGCGACTCGAGGAAGCCGGGTGCGGCCAGCGGCTTGACAAGAACAGCTTCACGGCCGACGAGCTCGCCGAGCGCGTGTCTAGCATGGTCAACAGCGGTACCAGTGCCCTCACGCGCAACGTCGAGCGCCTGAGGCGCATCGCCACAGTGGCCGCGCGCAGGAAGGGCCTCGCCGCCGACCTAGTCGAAGAGGTGCTGTACGACGACGAGCTGCGCGGGCCGTCGCGGCCTATGCACCTTCAGACGGCCGACATGCGGATGCCGTGGTGGAAAGTGCACAACTTGGACCTGGGCGTCTTCGCTCTCGCCACCTTGGTCGGGTTACCTGCCGTCGCCGTCTACAGTGTCCAGTCCCTGGTCCGGGGTAGGGTGCTATTCACGCCGCTCTGGCGTGCGCTGCGCCAACTGTTGGCAACTCGCTAAAGCTCATTTCACATTGCTTTTCTCTAATTTTCATGTGCTGTGATCAGCTCAAGCCCTTCTAGTACACACTTGCCTAGGTATCAGTAGTTGGGTATGACATCACCGAGGTAATATAGACAGATTGATTATACCAAGCGGCAATGTTTTAGCACAGCTAAACTCTACAAGTTGAAAATATTAAGGTAGCCTGCTACAGTCGCTCCCCAAATGTGCACCAGTGCTTAGAATACAATGCGAATTCCTTTAGCAAGAGGCTCCGCTAGGAACACCCTTGCACTTGTCCGACTTCTTGCCGCCAGTGACCTTGTTGTTGGTCCAGGTCCAGTTCTTGCACGAGGCACAGAGGATGTAGACGTTGGTGCCGCTAGACTTGACAGTGCCCGTGACCTTGTTGATGGTAACATCGGTAATGGGGACGCCCGAGGTGGGAGTACCAGTGGGCGATCCGTTCTCGTAGTCCTGCTCAATGACAATGCCGTACTTGGCAATGTTCTGGAGAGTGATCGAGTCGTACTTGACGTCAGAGACAGAGCCAGTCGCTCCGTAGACGGTCTTGATGCGCACACCGTTATCCGAGTTGGCAATGACAGAGTTGAGAATACGAACAGTCTTGACAACATTGTCAGAACGTCCACCGACCGATCCGATGGACAGACCGTGGCCACCACTGCAGTTGCCACCGGTGAAGGTGATGTCGGTTCCAGAGTTGATGGCAAGGCAGTCATCCTGGTTCTTGACAACGGCACCAGAGATGTAGACACCGTTGGAAGAACCTACGTCAAAGGCATCCGTGTTGTGGCCACCCTTGGTGTCTCCGAGAGAGTTGTCAATGTGCACATCGTAGACGCCAAGCTTGGTGACGCCGTTGATACTGAAGGCCTGGACGGGCGTGTTCAGGACGTTGAGGCTCTTGATGTTGGAGTTCTTGAGGGAGTGGGCGCTGAAGAACTTGGGCTTCTTCTTACCACCGTTGCTGCCCTTGGTGTCCCACCAGCGCTGGCCCTGGCAGTCGATGGAGTGGCCAGACGCACCCTCAATGAGGAGGTTGTTGCCGGTAAAGGCAATCAGAGGACCCTCCCACTCCTTGTAACCGAAGGTAGTCTTGCCCTGAAAGATAACCTGGAGAGAAGGTTAGAAGGGTATTAAGTCAGGATATTGGGCAACTAACATGAGTGTTATCCGCAAGCTTGGTCAGGTCAAGAGTGGTTCCAGCGGGCACAGCAATGTCCTTGAGAATAATGGTAGAACAAGAAGCCTTGTTCTTGATGGCAGTGGCAGCATCAGTAAAGGTGCAAGAACCTCGCGACTCAATCGCGGGGTGCGCAAGGGCAGAGGCCACAAGGCCGCTGAGGAAAACGAGAGAAGTAAGCATTGTGAGTGCTCGAGAAGTTATATAAGTGCAAATATTGACTTGAAGAAAAGAATGGTATTGAATGAATGAATAGACAAATGAATAAATGTAGATGCTGTGAACTTGTCGAACTGAATTAAGCTGCTGGGCAGTAAGCACTTTATAACTCCTGTCAGTCGATGATAAGAATAGTCAAAACGCAACTAGATCTCACTAGCACTTGCCGGACTGCCGTGATTGTTCTTCGTGTAGAACGCTTTCTCCGGGCCTCGCCCTAGAATAGGAAACGTCGGGCCGTTCGGCACCGGGTCAGGGCGTTTCCTGAGCCGCGCCTAGGGATCCACCGTGCCTGAATTTCGGTGCCAGCCGTGAAACAACTAGCAGGATCTTGGCTCGATTGGTGGATCTGGTTTTTCCATACTAATGCCAGTTTCAAGATCGGTCTGGACATTTGGTGGCTACGGGAAACCGGCACACCGGTAATTATGTCGTCAACCCATCGCTCGACTGCGGTAAGACTTTGAGCATGTAAGTCGTGCAACGAGCCAAAGTCTATTGCATCCTGTAGATTCTATACGTGGGAATTCTTGATTGATGAAAGCTTATATCGCTTCGCCTAAATCATCATTATTATTGTGATTGCTTGCCGTGCCGAACACTGAGAGGCCGGCCAAAAGATCAAGAACACAGTTTTATTGGCTGATCAATCGGCTAATCTAGAAAGAACTCAATAAACAAGAAGCCTAGCCAAAACTACAAACACACGGTTTTGAAAGTATCACGAGCTATTAAAATAATAGTAATCAACGTTCAGTCCGCCAAGGCAGAGATGCTCATTCACCTCTTAAACTTCCTCATCTGCACTCACAAGGAGAGTAGCAATTGTTGGACCCCTCAAAGCTTGACCCGTTTAGAACTCCTGCTATCTTCGTCCTCACTAATCCCAGTCTCGTCGCTGGCTTGGTGAGATGCTGAGCTGTTGCTCGCCTGAAGGAAAACCGGCGTCTTTGTCTGCTGGTCCATCGGGACAAAGCCACTTTCTTCTGACAGTATGGATACTGCACGGCCGGGGATAGAATGACCGATCTCAAGCCGATCCTTACTACTGATTTTCGTGGTGCTCTGTAACGCTCTCTGTGTCGAATTGCTTTCTGGTGCATTTATCGATGGCGAAGTGAAAGTGCCTAGGTAGCGGGATCCCAACTCCAAAGGAGACTTCTTGGAAACATGAAATCGGAATATCTCGTTTGCCTTAGGTACCCTGGGCGACCAAGGGAAGGGCTTTGTCTGAACAATCCAAGAGCACTGGCTAGCCTCGCCCATGAACAATGCAACCTCCCCATAACCGAAACAGAATGAGTTTTCTACAAGGTTGGATGCTTATATCCGGTCGTCGCCGTGGTTTTCTTGTCCATAAAGCTCCGTCTCTAGGCTATAAATACGCGTCTAAAGCCACGTACGGTCTATGTGCCGGAGGATATTTTTGAGAAATGTGTCGACGGGTCCGCGATCCGAATCCTAGGTGGTTTTGTGCATGTTTCTTGGCCTATGAAGCTTCTCCTAGGCTGGGCAGCAAGTACAGGGTATTCTTTCGTCGATCCTCGTCTTGAAGAGTATAATGTCTTTGTTCTGGTGCTCGCAAATTATCAACGCGGTTCGGCGGGCGCGGCGACAAGGAGGACAGTAGATGTAAACTTGTGAGACAGGATACATACCTTTGACGACGTCTTCTATGATGCTGGCATGTTGCTCCTGCACCTCCAAGTACGCGTTTGAGATAGAATTAATGATGCTGCTGTCGATCTTTGGGCCAACAATCTCGGTGATGGGATTGCCAAGCCTCCATGCCCGCAAATTGTCATCTACACAAACGAAACCAACTGCTTGTGGCCTTTTTATCGAGCTCGCCTTCTAGGTCGGCGCCGTCTTCGACCTCGGCTATCCACTGACTGATCACATCTGGTGGCCACCTTGTCGAACCTGCGTCGCGCATAACACTGGCTGCTCCAGACCAGGCTGGATATGCGTCTTCGCTGGCTTTCCCAAAGATCCCCGGCTTTTTGAGGTTTCCTACGAGTGATCTGATATCTCTAATAGCCACAGAATTTAGATCGTGGGCGGGAACAGGGAGGACTTTGTACAGGCTGTCTACCAGGTCGTGGAGGTCGGTGACGAGGTGCTGGAACTTGGCCTTATCGCTAATTTCCCATCGCGGCTTTTGAACCAAGCCGAGGGGTTGCGCATCTCCCGTTTCTTTCTAAGCCACTGCAGTCGCTTTAGGTCTGAGTTGCTAGGGCAGGGTTCTTGGGCAAGGTCCTCGGCGTGAGGAGTGGTCGAAAGCCAGCTCCATATCTCTCTCACAGGTCCTCAGTGTCGCCCGATAGGTCATAGATTAGCTTCAGGGCTGTGGTTACATTCGACGCCTTGTCAGGATAATCCAGCTAAGAATTCCTTTTCTCGATCCTCTGCTCGTTGAAGACACCGTGCTTTTTACCCTATATGAGAAGACTCTCCTGTTCAAGTCGATCAAACACAACTCTCTCCTGTAAAGGCTTTCTCTTGGCGGTTTCAATTAGTGCCACAGCAGGAAAAGGTCAATTCACAAGCAATTTCGTAGCTATCGCGCAGCTAAGGCTAACAAAGCCCTAGGTTACTGGAGTACCGTAGTGAGGTATCAAGATACCTAGTTGACTTCAACACTTGCGAGTTGCTCGCCACTATAGCTACTGCTGCGACGGCACCAGTAGCTACGGTGGTATCGCCAGGGATGCACCAAAGGCCCTGACGAGCAACAAACCTGCCGACGATATAATCTGCCGCCTGGAGGGATTGGGGTGCCCTCGAGCCTAGACTACCTCGCCAAGTAGTAGCTACTTGGAGCTACCCTTTCCTATAGGCACTCACGAGCCCTGACTAAGACAGGCCTTGGGCTGCTCGCCCGATTGACCGACCTGGTCCTCTTTGGCTGCTACGGCAGCTTCAGGTATCCAGCAGAGCCGCTGACGGGACTGTATCGATTTTTTTTTTTTTTTGGCTCCGGCTTCGAAATGCTAGATAGCTACCGTATATATTTAAGGGACAAGGAAGCTAGGCCCAGGGAGGTCTGCGAGCTGCGTTTTAAGTTGGGTCTCCTTTTTCTGTATCTAGTAGCTAGCCTTAGCCCGTCCGTTTCTCCACTGGGAGATTGTGTGGCCTATGCGGCTATGCCATAGGACCACAATCATATTATGATCATCATCACCATCAACCTAAGTATCATTATCATTAAGCCGATCAAACCGTGCGGTTTTCGATTTGGAAGCAGTAAATACAGATCGAGAGTGTCGGAAGGATGCCGACAGATAACCGGGCTGACTGTTTTCATAACGAGATGTTGCTTGGCGTAAAACTTCGGAAGTAAAGGACAAATTGATTAAAATGTAATGGCAAAACCTGGTATTTATCGATACCTAAAAATGAATAAAACAAAGGAAATAAGGAAAGTAAAAAAGTATTACAAAGATTGACTACGTTCCAGCCCAACTATAACGACCTGCCTAAGCAATAACGATTGGCCTTGCATCTTCGTCGTAAATAACTGAGGCTTCTTCGAAATCAGAGGATAGTCGGTAGGTTTCCTTAGGAGTGTGGCCTTCCCATTGCAATGAGTCAAAGATCATTACTTTGAGACAGGTCCTCGCATTCGGTAGACCCCTGGTTGGAATAAAGAAAGGTCTGTCTCCGATGTGTGGGTCCTCTCCTGTTGAAGCCCATCGTGCGATAGCTGAATCTTTTGATTCCCGAGTAACGACCATACCTCCATGGAAATGGTCCAAGGGTATCAAATACGCTTTTTCATCTTCTGAACTGAAGTCCATCCCAGTGGCTTTGATTTTTTTGTCCCTTGGTAAGTGGTCGTCGGTACGTGAACACAAGAGGATGGCGGCGTCGCTGTCCGCTGGACTCAAGCGATGCACAATGCGACCGTTATCCCTATACACAATAATGCATGTTTGGTTGTCGCGACCCCAGTCTGGTTCGATATGGGTAGTAAAGTCTTTCATTCGCCCCTGAAGGTCTTTACTGTCAACTGGGAGCTGTCGAAGTAGATCGGTAGTTATAACCTTTGGGGATGTAGAAGTTCGACGGCCAGACATGACAATCCCAGAGATGTTAGGGATACAGGAACGGTCAATGTCCAGGAGATAAAACATCGAGACCGAGTCTTTGTCGCTGGCTTTGCCCACCATGCTAGCAGTTAGGAGACAGAGCTTCGCAACGATGCCTGTTGCCCGATTATCCAGTCGCTGAAGAAGTTCGAATTCGGCACCTGCGAATAGATATCCCATGGCTTTCATCAAACCAAAGCGCCAGGCATAAATTGAATCCTTCTTGGAATCATAGTGGAGATTGTTGGGGACGTCAGCCCGCAGATCTCTCGCCACGTTTAAAATATTTGTATCCCACCAGCCCCAAGAGGCGAATGCCTCTTTTGTTACCAGTTGCTCATCCAAAATCAATTGGCTCAGAGCGCCGTATAAGTATCCCAAGAGAAAACTCTGAAACTTGGCAAGCATTCTTTCATCTCCACGGAGTGCTTTGTCGATGTCCCTCGTCGAAGGTTGCCAGGTTCCAAAACACTGCTCAAGTGCCTTCCAAAGTGGCTTCGTAACAAGGGGGAAATAGGTCTCCGCAAGGTGGCTCAAGGGACCGCGATGGATTTGTTTACTCACTGAACTTCTAGAACTGATCTCATAGTAGAGATCAGTCGAGGTTTGGTTGCTGGTAGTAGGAGTGGGTCGCTTCTCCCACTCGTGATGAAGCTCAAATCGAAGATCCTCCCCCACAGCCTGCCCCGTCGAAAAGTTGGTAAGCATTTCGCTTACATGATCTGGCTCCAGAGGCCAAGAAGAAATGCATTCCCGCATATTGACGAGTGGTACGCGCATGCCTCTTCGTATAGAAGCGGGCCTTGCGTCAGAGGGTAGAACATCCTGGTCGAAAACTACAACTAGTTGGTGGCCGTCAAGCTCAAGCTGGTCGAGATTTTCTTTCTTCGTCGTTAAGAGAGTCCATCCTAGGACATTGAATATCTTGGCTAAGCAATATACGTCGCTTGACGAGGTGTGATGTCGAGATGATGTCCCTCGCGTGACCCATAGCAAGAAGTCAAGAATGTTTCTGTCATCACTTTCGGGAATACAGCCAGCCGGATGTAATCCTTGAGCTCCAAGTTCATTCCATTCGCTTTTTGCTTTGTCGGTGATCAACCGTACGGATGCGATAGAACCCCAGCCTTCAATGTGTGAAGGCAACTCTGCGCGAAGATATTCTTCCGAATTCTCGTCGAATAGACGCGTAGCAAACTCCAACATGATCTTGCGGGAATGTCCATCAGAGAGAGCAGCACTCAACGTGGCGTAGATGAGTACCATAACCCAGGTAAAAATACCGAGGTCATCTTTGGGGACGGTTTGAAATATGTGTGGGTCGCCGTTCTTTAGTACTTTGAGCTTTGTGCCCCATCGTTCCTGCAGACGAGCAGTTTCGATAACTCCTTTCCTTAGAATGAGGTCCTCCGATCTTATTTCCTCATACTCGAGAAGCGATTGATCTTTGGAATTCGCAGTCAGCCAGGTCACTGTATTTCTACCAGCGCCAGCCATCGTAGCAATATCCCCATCAGTAAAATCCCACTGTTTCAGAGCACCTCGACCAGCAGTCAAGATCAAAGCGCCGGTAGGCAAATTGAGACTGAATTTCGGACCATAGGCAATAACATGGAGGTTGTCCATCAGTTGTTTGAAGGCGTGGCTGTCGGGTTTGTCATAGGTGCAGATCTGCAGATGATCTGTCTCCCTCGGGAGTACTCGTTCACGAGCCGGTGGCGCTCCAAGTGTGGCAGATGCCATAGTTACCGCAACACCGAGATTCACACCTCTTGACTTTGTTACCTTAGTTTCAAAGAAACTGAGGAAAAGGAATTTGTCGAAAAAGGCTTGAAAGCTGTCTCGCAATTCCTCGCCAAACAGCGAATCTTTGTTCAGCGCATTCAAGAATGTGTTGCGAGGATCACCCCTAGTGAGGCGAACGATCTTAGCAACAATCTCCCCCAACCTTGCTCTCTCACCACCATGGTGAGGCGTACCAAAAAATACGAGACCGCGTGTCGACTTATAGACTGAGCTAGAAATGTCTGTAAGCTTTGCTGTGACTAGCGCTTGTTTGGCGATGATTCCTCCAATGCTGTAGCAGAGAAAGACTAGAGCGCGACTAGGAGCGCCCTGTTTTTGGGATGACATGTCACGTCAGTTCAGGTACATTGAAGATGGAGAAAGGAAGAAACATACACGGCGCATTCTTGCTAAATAATCCAGTAGGTTGCGGGCTTGTTCCTTAACCCCCGCTGTGGATGAGTTAATTGCCACATTTGCGTTGTAGCTGAAGAGCAAGACTCGGCCTCTTGGAAAGTGTCTTCGGAGAAATCGATCGTCGGTGAGCCATTGAGTGCCATCTGGCGCAGTCCACGTTTGTTCAGCATGGTTGACGGTATTAGTGGTATTCAATCCATGAATAGCAACAAAACTAGGAGTTGATTAACGACCCCTCATATCTCTCTTTCTAAATATACATACTCGATTTCCGCATCTGGTGGTGAAACAATTTCTTTCAAGAAATTCTGTTCAGTGTCCCGAGATGCCCGTGTCGTAGACTGGATTAGAAACCATGAGTTTATTGGCCTACGTTATAAAAGTGACAGAGCAGTATTCAACTTGCCATTATGAGTCACTGTATTTCTGTCTCGGGGTACAGTGTGTGGCTTGCGGGTATAGTAGAATGCAGAGGCCGGAAATTCCCGGGGGGCTAGCATGGCACGGAAGTGACCATCTAAATGGCAAGAGGGTTTGGTAACAATTGGGATGGCCACTAATTATTATACCCCAACTACTAATGTCTCCTCCTTATGTCCTACTTCAATACGGGCGTCTATGCACTCGGGCGAAAAAAGAAAATGGCTAAACTGCATTACGACGCTGGCCTCATTTTTGCCTTGTGGTGTCGCCATTATGTGCCAAGCCGTGGATGACGGGTCCTGGTACGGATAGAGGGACAGAAGTGTAGTTAAAGAAGTTGGAATGAATGGTAAGAACTTGTGGAAGAAGGCGCCTCTTGTACCCTTACCTGAGTCAGAAAATGGATTCTTCGACTATGATAATCGTTTCCTATAATGGAGATTCGACGAAGGCCACGGTGCTGGGCAGATTGGAGAAGACACATGAAGAGGCCCACGCGTCTTACGGGAGCGGATTGTTTAAAATTTACTCCTTCATATCGATTTGCTCCTCCAAGGACATTTTGTCTTAACTATCATGAAGAACACAGTTATCGTAATGCTACTGATGCTCAAAACTTGTGTTCTTTGCTGTTGCGGCTGTGTGGCTTCAAAATTCCAATGCATACTTGAGCCGAGGTACCTGGGTGGGGAGCATTCGCCCGGCTTGGCTGCGAGGTGGCCCTCGCTTTCTGCCTGGTGTGACGACATATGCATATACGCTTGAGGTTGGTGAGGAAAACTGCCTGGCTTCGCCACGATTTTGGCCTCGCTTATTGCTTTGCATGACTACATGCATACACGAGCCTGTGAAAGTGACGAACGACGCATCGCCCACGACGACGTTCGCCTAACATTTTCGACCTACGCAAATCCTCAAAACTTCTGCAATCTGAACGACATCGTTCCGAACCCTCGACAAATAACATCGAACGCATCATTATTCCCCAATATTACTTTCCGGACATGTATCCCTTATTCAACGCGAGTTTTATCCGCGTGGTAATTCCTAGACTCGGCAACGCCGTTGTCCAAATGGGCACCGCTTTATTATCAGTCACCACACTTACATTGGCACCTTGGAACTTCGTCAAGTCACCTTGGGCGGAGGTTTTCAATGCCCCCGAGCCGAAGAGAACCGAACTTTCTATGAAGTGGCAGGAATCCAAACTCGGTGAATTGCACTTTGTGGGCTTGGCTGTGAGTACGAGTACGACCACTAATTGTTTGAATTAACTTCTGAGCTTGGCTATCGTCAACAGGGCGCATTGGTGTCCGCCTCAGTGACGGGGGCATTATCATGGATCACGACACCAACCGACATATGGCTCACTACATCATTGTTCTACAGCGCACTCATCATGAGCCTACTAGCAGTTGCCATAGCTACGCAGCATAGCGTGGTACTTCATCGACTTAGTAGTAGTATGGATGGTCACGCCAGGCTTCGTTCTCTTCTCGGACAAGAAGTCTTCCTGGACACAGAAGCAGGAACAGAATGGCGTCCTTCAGCTATACAACCTTTTGTATGGCAAATACCTACAATGTTGCTGGGCCATTCTATCGTCTTGTTTCTAATAGGGCTGCTTATTTTTATCTTTGAAATGGCGCGGATATCAGGGCTTTGGGAAGATGAAACCAAGGTCTGTATACGTTATTTCCCTTTGCATATTCTGCTGATTACTAGCTAGATCGCGTTATGTGTTGCATTACCAACCCTCTTTTGCCTTGGTATTTATATTACATCCTGGTTACATATAAATTATAACTTAAAGGTTTGAAAGAGATATATAAATAATAAGAGTTTAGTTAAGACTTATATTTTATTATAATTATTATTATAAATAATAGCTCTACTAATGTAAAACACTTATATATAGTATCTTAATTATTTATATATCTATGTAAGATACTGTTATTTGTAGAAAAATAAATAAATCTTGAAATTTAAAAAAAAAAAGCTACTAAACTAAAACTACCTCTATGTATCTCTCAGAATCATGTAACACCTCGTCATCGTCCCCCATACTGTCCGAGTCCAAGTGTGTGGTTCCGATCCGTCGAAATTCCTTCCGGCCAGCCTTCACCTGTCTTTCAGGGCCGACGGGCATGACTAATAGCGCGTGGTAAGACCAAGGAATATCGGGGTTGTCTCCAAGATAATCGCGTTTAGATAAGAACAAGGCGAATATCTCATTCCTTTCGACCCAGGCACGTGTCTCCGCTGTTTGCCCTTGAATTCCGTCGAAACTCGAAAACAACCCATATCGATCACCTTGGGGCGTGAATAGCCTCATGTTTCGACGCCAATCCTTGGGAAGCTTTGCCTCGTCGGTATCCGGCAGCTCGCTTAGTTCCATTTTGATCATGGGAGCTCGTAAACTGATCCAGCCATCCACCACCTCGCCAAACGGGTTCTTCGTATTCTTGGGCGTCACACTCCAGCCTGTAACAACTGCCACGTCGACCCAACCGTCCATCGTCATTCCGTGAGCCGAAGTTCCCTCATACGATGCTGGGCTCCATGTTGGCGCAATGTATCTTTCCTCGCCTGGTAGAGGCGATTCATCTGGGTAAATGATGTCTTTTCGTCTTCGCCGGAAGCTGGACCACCCCAGGCCTTCAACTAAGGCGTTGCTCCACAGACCAGAAACATATTCGACATCCTGGGGTTTATCTGATGCCTTATCGACGCTCAGCTTGGCCTTGATTAGCGCTGCTAGTCCTGAAATAGCTGGGAGCCAATCCGAGTTGACCGTCAGGTTCCTCCCAGTAAAATCCTCCAAGATAAAGTACCATAGCTGGTGGATGGTGCTTATCCTGGACTTGCGGGCTATCTCCTGGAACGTTTTATCACCCCCCGGATTTAGCGAGTTCCAGCGACCTAGAACCTCGACGCCGTCTTCGGATAGGAAATGACGGTTACACTCAAAGAAAATCTGCCCGGTCGCAAAATGCAAGACACGCTGGGGAAGAAGTCGTTCCTGCATTGCCCAGGCTCGGGATGTTAAAGGCTCATTGGCAAGCTCCAGCCAGGAGCGTCCGTTAATTGTGTTGAACGGTGGGACTTCAAAGGCAAAGGCAGGGATGTCGACTGCCTCTGGTTTGGTTGCAGTGTTCAATTCGGTGTCGTCGGGAGTAAATTTCAGGGTTATCGGCACATGTTTACGTTCCGGCCTTGTCAAGAACCCATCCGTAGACCCCGGCGCACGATCTGCAGCGAGCGTCAGATATGCTCCGGCATAGACTTGCTGCATGGCAGCAGATTCTCTGGCCCAGTCATCAAGATCGTCCTGGCAGATACAGAGAGAGTCGATCCATAGATAGCGTATGCCAAGATAGCGCGTGACTTTGATTGCGTCCTGGAAGGTCTGGGGGAGGTTTTGTACAGGGATGCCGTCTAAATGACCGGAGAGTGTTGCGTGTGTAGTCCTCACATGATGCGAAGTATCGGTTCCCCAACAATGGCTGAGCGTCACATATGGATCGGATGTTGTTGTCCCATTTGTTTCCCATAAACGAATTCTGCCAGGGTCATCAAAGGCGGCCAGGTCAAGAAGCCGTGATGGAAGGCGGCCCTGAGGTGGCTGACAACCGTCATGGTTTGATATACAGTCGTCTATCCAGCCAGTAGCCAAGTCTAGAGCGCTCTTGGACCCGGCATCGGGACCGACTCTGGCTCCGCGGATTCGTCTAGTAGACGAGTCTTTTTGATCCTCTGTGTCTCGGTCCGGTAGATTGGAGATCGAGTATCTGGACTCTCCAGGATCAACACAGAACCCAAACGTATCCATCAGGTAAATCATCCACTCCCTCTTGCTATTTGTAAGCACCGAGAACCCATCGGCCCCATCAAGGCGCCGAACCAGTCTGAAGTTCCACTCGTCTGGTAGGCCGTGGCCCTGGGAATCAACAGTAAAGTATCTGGTAAGAGCATCCTGCTCGATTTGCTTAAAATCCGCGATGAATGTCTCGACCTTTTGTAGGATGATTTGGCAAAGTGGGCAGTTCTCTGCTGATCTCGAGAGTGCATCAAAGCTGGAATGATGTTGCACCCCGACTTGGTCAAGAGGGGTAATGCCATCTTTGGGGGCCATGAAATAGGGCGTAGAGCTAGATCCAGAGCTGGATCCGAGGGCACTGATCATGTTCCACCAAGACTTTTGAAGGGTAGGCAGTGGTGTCGGCACTGCCAGAGCCGGGAGGCAAAGAGAGCATATAGTCATGACGGCGGTGTTGAGTGGAAGAAGCAGATGGGAAATGCTCCCAGGGGAGATAACGACCCTGGACCGTACGATGGTTAGTCAGCAGCCCCGGGCCTGACGATGAGTCTATTCCATAAGCCGTTAGAGTTCTCTAATCCGGCAACTCATAAGGTTCCTATTAAATTCCAACGTTCACCAGACTCACCCAAGTCTGGTTTTTTAGTCTTGGGTAGCTAAGAAAGGTTCGAATCTACATGGACGTGCAAAGGTCCCGTGACTCCGGACTTAAAATATTTCAGCTCAGTTCAGCCTCTGTCTAGCACATGTCAATTCACCACAGGTTAGGGGACACATCCCGATTGGCGATACAGCCTTCAGCCTGGCTCTAGCTCTTCAAATTTTGTTCGCCTTAGGAGAACCTTATCAAAACTTTAAAGGCTTATGAAGTGTTCAATCTCATTTGTGTCCTTCTTTGGGAACCTCCAGAAAGCTAGGAGAAGAGCCACATGGAACAAGATGGGATCCGAGTTGAAGTTTTCTCCTCCTAGACTATGTTACACTTTCGGCTCTAGTAGTTTGCTGACATTTTAACCCTAATATTCGTATCGTGATTGAATAGTTCCAATCAACTACGTGATACAAATTTCCTCCCACTCGCCGCCATCCACTGCTTCGCCAAACATAACTCCGTGCACAGAGCTGTCTCCAATCAGCTGGTATGAACCATCCGCCCGAGCTCTCAGAATGAGTGGCACAGGACAAGACGATAGCACCCAGACATCGTCCCCTTCGGTCACAGAGGTGACTCCCATCCCCATATGTCCTTCATCTGTGACGAAGAATCGTCGCCCTGTTACCCAAACGTGAACTAAAGTCTCGTAACGACTACATAGGCGGTTATTTGTCTCAAGTTCAGTTGCTAGCTGAAATTGAGCCTCGAAATCGGATGATCTGTTTGAGGACTCAAGGCGGCTTAGTCTGGATAGCTTGTCATCAAGCCAAGCAAGGCCCGGGAGCAGATCACCTGCTTCATCTCCATCACGCCTAATCAGAGCCTCGTAGTTCTCACGTTGATCGTCTGGCACACGATCTACCCCGGAAGGGTTTGACTCCCATACGACATTGAGTATGCACCCTGAGAGCCACGCCCTAAAGGGGCGTCGCAGGTCAGGCCCACTTGACAACACATTGCCTTGATCTGCGGAGTCATTCGGATCTATTCCACAAATAAGGGTACGCCAGAAGGCCTCCACGCTTAGCTCTCCTGTTGGCTCATAACGTTGGCCACATCGTAGCAGCAGAGAAGCAAAAGGCTCAAAGCCATGCGAACGCAGATGTTGAATAAGCGTAGATCCCGCCGACAAGGTTCCGATACGAATGCCTTTAACATGAAGTTGTGGGCCGAGGATACGAAAGCTCAAAGGGCCCAGCTCATGATACCTTGAGGCGTCCCAGTTGATAGTATGCCCGGCAAGCAACGGTACAGTCTCCATAACGGAGGCGGAAGTCGAGAAATCGGGTACCCAGACGGCAGGCCAGGCGTCAGCTCAAGATCTTCGCTGCCGTCGTGCATAACAAGACTAGCAATAGAAATGAAGCCCAGATGATTGTACTCCTCTATGATTGTCCTTGTGGCAGCGTCAAATACAGCAGCGGTTGTAGATCCATAGTCAACTTTGATGGTTGATTTAGGCGCCCCCCTGTGGACGGCAGCGGAATTGGCCATGCCTAATAGCGAATACACCTTGTCTCGCTGGTCCTTGGCCTTGAACTTTCTGCACTGCATTAGGAGAAAAGCTAACATGGGGCTTGCAGTTTTCGTCCATGCATCAATACCGGTAAGCCCCTGGATGTGCGGGAGAAGCTGGCGCTCAAAACCATCGTCATTGTTGAACAGATGACGGACCTTAATGATCATGCTGGGGCCATAGAGGATTGACATGCTGTCATCATTTCTTGTCCGTTTCTCCTTCGTCTTGGCGGGCTTAGGGTGGAGAATGAGCCGCTGCATCATGCTGATCGAATCTCTGATGACCTCCCAGGTCATTTTATGCTCGCCCCAGATAAAAACGGCCCACCCCGCCATAGCTACCTCCTGAATGGTCCAACTTCGTTTGAACCAATTTCGATGAAAGAAGGCAGCAACGGGTGCCCAATCAGACGAGTCTCTAGCCGGAAGGCCGAACTTCGTCATCTTGCGATCGATACGCTCAAGGCCAAGGGTCCGAACATTAAACTCGGCGGCATGTTGCTGATGTAGCGTAGCAAGCTTGCATATAAGGTTCACTGCTTGGGGTGAATCTTTCGTGCTCTTTCCAACCCAAATATTGACCCGGGTTGCTGTAGTATAGATATGATTCATATTTGACACTTGAACTCCTTTCTCAGTTTCGTTCGTCTGGTCGATACAGATTGCATCAATCCAGTAGTACTCGGCGAAGGCAAACTCTCGAAGCCGAATCAGGACGTCATATAGGTTGCGACCAGCAAGAAATTTCTTGCCATCGACAAAGATGGACTTGAAATCGGAGGACGTGTAATCACCGTTTCCCTCAGGTGGACACCAGGTGTAGGAAAGTGCGTGGTAACCAAGTGTCTCTGCTTCGCTGAGAGAGTGGGTGCTGAGTTCAAGGCTGAGCATGCCGAGTTTCTGTGGTCGCCGGAATCGTACAAGTCGAATAGTATCACAATCCAGTTGTAAATCATATTTGAACTCGGTCTTGTTGCGAAGGAGGCTTAGGAAGCTTGGGAGGCTCATGGTTCACGAGTGGTTGCACCAAGGTCAATCTGCGATAATGACCGAGTCGGGACTTGACGAGATTTTGAATCCTCCGCCTGTTTCCCTTTTAACCCCCTTTTAGCCCTGCACGAGACTCGCAGTCTTTATTGGCTGATGCGTGCCGCGCGCTTACAAGTTTTACTTCAGTATTTCTTGGAAAAAAAGAAAAACCTTTATTCAGTTCCTTCGTACAAAGAAATCGCTAAACTCGGAATTATCCGCCAGTCTCTTTAGCGTGCCACTATCATACTGCAAAACAACTTCAAGACCTTGACCGTCCGCTCGCCGCGGCGGCAGAATGATGCAACGGCCATCAGGCTTGCATTCGGTATCACCAACGGTGACTCGCATTGCAGAGGGGTATCCAAGTTCAGGCCCGAAAGAGATGTCATTATATCTGTGTGCTTGAAGACAGACAATGAGCATATCAGGGCCGGGGTAGCGGTTGACGTTCCATGTCAATGTGGTGCTTTTCGGCATCTGATTAAGCAGGCCGACAAGACGCCTGACTGCTTTGTCATCAACAGCAGCGATAGCTTTCTTGATACAACGCACCGGCTCAGCGTAGATACCGCCCTGATGTTTTCGGGATGCCAATGACGAGGCTTGGCGCTGAAGCACGGTAACAGGTAGCTTTGCGACCGCGTTGGGCTCCGAAAAGTTCCCCCAGTAATTTGACGGAATTGAAGGGTCCGTTCGTCCTCTGGCGTCAATAGTAATAGATAGTTTGGCCTCGGGGTATTCTTGAGGATCTATCTCTCTTGCCAGAACCACATGACGCCAAAGAAATGCGCCTACAGCCTCGGTTGTGCTGAGCTTGACCTCGGGGGCACTGTTTGATATGAACCTCTTGAGTAATGACTGTTTGACAGCAGAGATGTAGAATATGGCATATTCAAATGTCTCAAGTTCCACAGACTCGCAAGCTACCGGATCCAAGAAGCTGGTTGGGTCTTCTGTCGGTTTCCAGTCTGTAAGTTCCTCC
>JAAGWO010000636.1:0-20325 GCA_013266205.1 Fusarium decemcellulare
ACTGCACTGCAACTGCGTTGTCATGATGCGCATCTGCAAGCTGCTTCTTGTTTACCTGCAACTAAGGCGTTGTCGCCATGGCATCGTCCCGCAGCGCTGCATGTCGCTGCAGGAAGCGTCACGACCCTGTCCGCTTCGGCTTCTGTCACCGCCAATGACAGCCCACGTCCGCCATGCCCGCCCACCGCCGCCCGCCATTCTGCTGTTCCCAGCGACGCTTCCCGTAGCTTCAGACCTCTTATTCGTCCCCCCTCTCCCGCCTGACACCCGATGCAGCAGCGCCTGGGACTGCGACCCTGGTCTAGATGATGTCGGCGTGGCATCTTTTTGATAGTGGCCGAGTTGACTGCGGGTTGTCATGGACAGCTCCAGCTCCGGCCGTTTCGTCATGAGCTTGGGCCTTGGACCTTGAGCAATCGACAAGAATAGCCGCCACGTTCGGGCCATCTGACGGTCTGTCCAGCTCTACCGATACCTCGTTGGTCGTAAGATAAATGATCCCATCCGTCGACTCTTGTTTTCTGGCCAATTCCACGTAGAGCGAAGTTCTCGGCCATTATCATGGCTTGCTGTCTTATCCGCCCTCATTTGCCACGCCCAGTCTCAGAGTGCGAATCAACCGAGCTTCAATTCCAATGGCATGTGAATGTTTAAGGGCCCAATTGACTATTTGCCCCAACTCAAATAGAGAGCTTTGACACGAGGGCCGCAAGGTTCATGGATCCAAGCATTGATAAGTCGTTGGATATAGGGTGGGGGGTCATTCTCAAGGGTCCATCCCCTCAGTCAACCGCAACGTCTCCACAACTATTTCCATGAGGACGAGCCGAGAAACTCGATAATGGACATCATTGAGACACGGTGGATGTTGTATTCCTAGGGTATAGGTATATAAAATAGAATCTCGTATCGACCGAAACAACACACTATCAACCTTGTGGGGCTGAGCGAGTAGGGCCCAACTGCATGCAAGGCCGTTTGTGACACTTAGCCTGTCCCACTATCATGATCGCGAAAAGCAACGAGCGAGCCCCATCACGCACATCGCACACAGTCCACACCTATAGACTGAAAAAATTGCTCCTCATGTCACCCAAAAAAGCAGCTTGGCGCAGTGGAAGCGCGGTACGTTTTATCAGGCTCCATTGCCGATTCTTCAATGTGCTAACTTGGCTCACAGCCGGGCTCATAACCCGGAGGTGTAAGCAACTTCGAATCTCGGATTCTGCAGAAAAAATAACTAACAAAACTAGCAATCGATCGAAACGATTAGCTGCTATCAATTTTTTTCTTTACTTTTTGGATTTTTTTGCCTTTTCTTCTCGTGCGTCTCCTCGTCTTTTTAGCTCCTTATCTTTCCTCGGGATGGGAATGTGACCAGACTGTATTTTGAAACCCTCGGTTGTTGGAATGGAGTGACTCACCTCGTCAGCCTTTCTCGCCCATCACTTCCATTGCCAACGTGGAAGAGGCGAATTGCGGCTATATATACGCCCAGGATTGATCGAGAAAGACTCGAATGCGCGGAACGCTAGACAATAACCTTAAATGACGGGCACTTGGCGAATGCATGGCCGCTGCTGCGACGGCGACTACATGCTGTCTGATATGGAGTTGAGATGAGGAAGATAGAAGGTCGCCGGGATAGACTAGAGTTTCCATAGAGCACTCTGCAAGAGCAGCTACCCGGAACTTGATTTGAAGACACGCACATGACCCTATCACAATGTTCGAGTTCCTGTCCGCGCCTGCCTCATCTATCCATATCAGCTTCATGAACAGCAGTGCAATAATCTATCTTTCTAGAGTACACCGCTAGGCTTTGTGCTTTATATTCTTTGATCGGATGCCCCAGTTGGAGGTTATGCCTCCTCTCCCTATCTTCTCCAGCCAGCGGGTGTTGGGTACATGCTGGGAATGCCTGCTCAGCTACCTATGCAACAGAAACCAAACAATGGGATTTAGGCCATTTAGCCTATGCCTCTATCATGGAAAATAAGACAGTCAATACTCAATCTATGACACTAAAGAACCAACTTTCACTTTATATAGGAGTGCCCGAGAATGATCTATGATATGCATGTGGTAAAATTCGACTGCCAGGGGGGTTATGAACTCTTTGATAAATATTTAGGTAAAGCTTCGAATTAACTACACATGAGCCTCGATGAAAGGGAATAAGAGTCAAAGTAAACCCTTAGCCCTAAGGTTTATCTATGTGTTGGGCCTAAATACAAACACGCTGCTCGAGTGGCACCCTATGGATGCAAACGCAGCTTTCCACCGCCCTCTCTACTTTCCAATACCCTTTAGGTGCGGAATAAAGAGACAGCCTCTCTTTGTTCTTCCTTCTTCCACTTCCTTCTTCTTCCTCCTGCACCTTGGCCTCCCCCAACCCACCCCCTTCTCAGCATTCGGCTGCAAGCTTGGCGCCGCATCACCGCAACTCCAGCAAGCAACATCAAAGGCATGGCGTCAACGGCTGAAGGCAGCGCGCCGACACTGGTGGTCGGTATCGACTTCGGCACAACGTACGGTTGTCTCGTCCGAGTTCTCTCCATTCTCGCTAACCTGCCTGACCTCCAGCTACTCGGGAGTCGCCTGGTCAAGCTCCGCTCGCAAGAACAAGCCGAAACCAGTCACGAACTGGAAGACTCTCAAAAATTTCAATTCGGACAAGGAAAAAGTTCCGTCAGCGATCCACTATGACGAAAGTTCTGAAGAAGGCACTGCCTGGGGCTATGCCGTCCCCTTGGACGAAAACGTGTTACGATGGTTCAAACTCCTGATCATCGATGAAAAGGATCTCCCGAGCAAGATCCGAGGCTCTCCACAGATAAACACTGCCAGGGCTCGCCTCCTTCAGTTGAACAAGACTCCCGCCGAAGTCATCGGTGACTACCTGCGTGCTGTATGGAAGTATAGCCGTGAGAGTATCATCAGATCTGTGGGCCAGCGCATGTTCAAGATATCTCGTCTCCACATCGTCGTGACTCTACCCGCCATCTGGCCCCTATATGCTCGCATTCGCATGGAGGAGGCTATGGGAATCGCAGGGTTCCGGGAGCCCAGGCCTGCGGGAGAGACCACTATCGACTACATCTCTGAGCCAGAGGCGGCTGCGCTGGCATGTCTTCACGAAACCTCTGAAGGTGCCGAGCTCAAGGTATGCCTGACCCTGCTCTTGAAGGGTTTGATTTCACAGCTTACCAGTCTTAGGTCGGCGATCATTTCATCGTCTGTGATGCTGGTGGTGGCACAGCAGTGAGTCAACCCCTTCGAAGACCGGTTAAATTCCTCTCATAAAACCCTCCAGGACATCATCACATATACTGTACTCAAAACGCATCCTCTGACGGTTCAGGAGAGCGTCAAAGGCGATGGTAATCTTCTCCGGCACCCCCCATCTCAAACCATGACTGACTGGTACTCACTAGGTGACCTCTGCGGTGCCATGTTTCTTGATGAGAGCTTCTTCGTCATCCTCAAGAAGCTCATCCCTGAAGACATCCTAGAGAAGATGGAGGATCACGACTTCAGAAAGATCATGAACGATGAGTGGGAACACGGCATCAAGCCTTCTGTCAGCAAGGAGAGCAAGTCCTGGGATATCCCTCTGCCATTTGCCGGCACCGTCAACAAGCGATTCCACCCTGCAAAGATCTCTGTCAAGGCGTGAGTCTAGACCTCCAGCAATCTGACATCGTACATGAATTCTTTGAACTAACTTTGAGGGGCTCAAGTTCTGTCATCCGTGACATGGTATATAGCCCACAGGTTGCCAAGATCAAGGTTCTCGTTGCCGAACAGATTAGACAAGTGAGTCAGCAGTATCACAAGTTACCCAAGGTATACGAACCTCTTGATTCTCTTTGGATGCCCCTTTTAACCTAGTTCAAGTTCGTGATCCTCGTGGGTGGTTTCGGCAGGTCTACCTATTTGCACGAATGTCTCGAGGCGAATCTCGGCGGCAAGATCGACATTCTCCAAGATGAGGGCAGCGGACCGTAAGTTTGTTCTGAGGATCGGGGTTGGAATTCTTATTGACTGGCTGCAGTTGGACAGCCGTCGTTCGTGGTGCGGTCCTCCATGGGCAGATGCGGAGAGGCATGTCCGACTCGGTCGCCATTGCGGTTGAGTCTCGCATTTGTCGGTACAGCTATGGAACTCTAGTCGATATTATACCCTTCGAAGACGAGCTACATGCGCCACAGGATCGGCACTTCTGTCCAGTGAACAACGTGTTTCTGGCTGCAAACCAGACAAGGTGGTTTGCTCACGTCGTACGTTGAATAATCTAGACTCTTGAGAAGGGTGATAGCTAACATATGTCATAGGGTGAAGCTGTCTCTACTTACAAGCCGATAAGCTATCAGTTCTGGCAGGATCTGAGCAGTCCTGACGACGACATATTCGTGGACATTGTTGTCTCGGCTGCTGCTACACCGCCCATGCGAAAGGACAAGACGGTAAAGCCGCTGCATACCATCAGGATTTCTCGGATCCCCAACTGGGACAAGCTTCCGCGCTGGAAGAACCAAAAGGGGGAAGAGTTTCGGCGAGTCGACTACGAGCTTCGGATGATCAGTGACGGGTCAACACTCGAGTTTTCTGTCTGGCACAACAAGCGACGCCTCGGTGCCCAGAACGTGTCCTTCGAGACCATCGACAGCTCTGAAACTCAAGGCAGCAGTGCACTGGTCCCCAAGTTCAGGACTAAACAGATGAGTGCTAGGACTGACCCCGACTACGTTGAGGACAGCGATAGCGACGGAGAGGAAGATCTCTTTGTCGAATAGAGTGATGCAGCAACAGCTGAAGAGGCTCGGGTCAACCCAGCTGGTCGAAACGGAGTGGAGGATACTCAAGCAAGAGCTGTGGTAGTTGGTCAAACGTTCTGGTTGTGTCTTTTTGGGAACATGTTGCCGTCGAGTCTGAGGCTAGCAGGTGGTAAAAATGCCATCTAAGCATATAGCTGTTGCTACTGATTAATGGAGAAGGAGTTGCTGAGGTCTGTGGAAGGAGTGCCGTTGTTTATTTGGGTAGACACCTAGTTACTAGGCAGGTAGTCCGGAAGTAAGTAATGACGGAAGGGACCTCTCACATGGAAGGCAATGATAAATAAGCTCTTTAAGCGGGCCCGTGTAAATTGGCAGATGAAATGAGCTAGATCCACGACTAGACGAGATGGGACCAAAACTGGGCCACGTACAGAATAACTGCTTAGGTAGGGAGAGTACGTTGTACCACGGATAATCTGCCTTGCTGCCGTTAAACTGGCGTTGTATCGGCACGCTTTCAGCTGATTCAACTCGAAAAGCTGACAAGCGCCAGCGGACAGATGCATAGACCAATCAACCAAAAATGCCAACAAGCGCAAAGTCATGGCTTATTAGGCAGCAGGCAGCAGGCCTCGAACTAAACTTCCTTTTCCCAACTTCAACTACCAAAGAATCAAGAAACCAAAGTCATGGAGAGCGTAGCAAAGAGATGCATCGAGTCCACCACCGTTTCGCCGCACTGGCTCCCGAGCCGAAATGTCTTCTGGTATAAACGCAACTTTGCACCTGAAAAGTACCACTTCTACACCGTGAATGTGGCTGAAAAGCATCGGGCTCTGGCCTTCGACCACGAGCAGCTGGCCGAGGCCCTGGGGGAGAAGAAGGGTGAGAAGATAGACGGGGATGCCCTCCCCTTGACCTGGATCGAGCCAGACCCAGAAGCCTCATGTGTCCGATTCTGCTTCGATGGTCGAAAGTGGCAGTACGGGCCGGGGAACGTCTTGAAGGAGTGGGACGGTGAGTTCACTGACGAACCTCACCGTCTCCTTCAAAAGGAAGTGCCCTCTTCACACAGCAGCAGCGAGGTCAGGGTCGATTTCGTCAACCGCACGGGAAAGACGCTGAAGGTCTTCTGGATCGACTGGGATAGTGAACCAATCTACTATATGACCATCGACAATGGCGCAACCGAGCGCCAAGACACCTACGTCGGCCATGTCTGGCGACTGGTAGACGCGTTGAATGAGAATGCCAAAGCCATCTATTCAGCACCTGACCAGGGGAATGATGTTGTCATTATCGAGCACCTCGAGGAGTCCAGCCCCGAAGACTGCTCGACCGACCATGACGAAGGCCCCGAAGCCAAAGAAGGACCCGTCAGTTCAGAGGACAGCCCTCTGTACCTCAAAGACTTCAATCTCTGGTACAGGGGCGACGAGAGCCAAGGCATTCAGTTATCCAACAATGGCAGCGAGGAGAACCCGTTCGATCAGGATGAGTTGCACATGTCTCCAGACAAGCGGTATGTAGTTGCATGGCAGTATCACCCCAAGCAGGACCACAAGATACATCTTGTGGAGTCGTCTCCAGACGACCAGCTTCAGCCGAAGCTGCACTCTATCCAGTATCTGAAGCCAGGAGATCGGGTCAGGATCGACAGACCGCGCCTCTTTGACCTGGAAAGCCACAAAGAAGTGCCCACCGATGACGCTCTGTTCAAAAATCAGTATAGCCTGCAACATTTGGGATGGAGCCGCTCCAGCAAAGAATATCGCTTCCTCTTCAACGAGCGCGGTCATCAACACATCAGAGTGATTGGCATCGGCATAGACGGTTCCGTGAGGACGTTGGTTGAAGAGAAGAGCAACACCTTTGTCGATCACACCAAGCTGTACTTCAAATGTCTCGACAACCTCGACGAGATGATATGGTCAAGCGAACGTGATGGGTACAACCACCTCTATCTTATGAACCTCAACAGCGGTACCGTCAGCAAGCAAATTACCAGAGGGGAGTGGTCAGTTAGTGTCGTCGAGTTTGTCGATCAAGATCGCCGTCGAATATGGTTTCAAGGTTATGGTCTGGGGCCTGGAGAGGATCCGTACCACATGCACTTGGCCTGCGTCAACTTTGACGGATCTGACTTCAAGGTTCTCACAGGCGGGGATGGGTCCCATTCCTGGATCTGGTCTCCGGATAGACACTACTTCACAGATACTTGGTCAAGGGTGGACTCTCCACCAGCAACAGTTCTCCGGGATGCTGTCACCGGCGAGGTGCTCATGGAGCTCGAAAAGGGCGATATAAAGGAATTGGAGGCGGACGGCTGGACCTCTCCGGAGAGATTCAGTGCTCCTGGTCGAGATGGGGAAACGTTGATATACGGAATTATCATCTGCCCCGCCAACTTTGACAGTACCAAGAAGTATCCCGTTCTCGATAATATCTATGCCGGGCCACAGGGCTTCCACGTCCCAAAGTCGTTCTCGGCGCTCAGGAGGCAATGGCGGTGGGCAAACCAAGGTTACATCGTGGTGCAGGTCGACGGTATGGGCACAAACTGGCGTGGCAAGGCATTCCACGACGTCTGCTACAAGAACCTCCACGACTCTGGTCTCCCTGATCATATCGCTTGGCTTGAAGCAGCAGCAGCTAGTCGGCCATGGATGGACCTGTCTCGTGTGGGCATCATGGGAGGGTCCGCAGGCGGGCAGAACGCTGTAGCAGCCCTCCTTCACCACGGCGACTTTTTCAAGGCCGCCATCGCCGACTCTGGCTGCCACGATAACCGTATGGACAAGCTGTGGTGGAACGAGCTGTGGATGGGGTACCCAGTCGACGAAGCCTATGAACAGTCGTCAAACATGACCCACGCGTCGAAGCTGAAGGGGGCGTTGATGTTGATAGTTGGGGAGCTCGACAAGAACGTCGACCCGTCGTCGACCTTTCAACTGGCGCATGCCCTCAACAAGGCGAATAAGAACTATGAGTTTGTCCTGATCCCTGGGGGCGGGCATGGTTGCGGTGGGACTCGCTACGGGCTTGCTCGTCAACGGGAGTTTTTCAACCGGCATCTGCAGCGGGGTGTCGAAGCGTGCGTGGACCTGGCTGATTCGGTTGACGAAGAGTAGTGGGATGTCTGTCTGGTGAAGAGGCTGATCAGGGAGTTGTATCCAGTGTGACTATTCTTGTGTTCCGTGTTAGTCAGTATTAGTTGGAGGCTTGTCTGTGTGGCCTATTTCGAGTCAGTGCTTTACAGATATGCCGGCTCGCCCGCACATCCTTCCGCATTCAACGCCTCGCATCTTGATATCAGTCGATCAGTCCGTGTGGAGGACCCAGGCCACTCGCGACGAGGGTGCGCAGGGTGCCCAGTCTGGCAAAAAGTGGACGAACAGAGGGGGGATGTCCCATCAGTCCAACTGGAGCCGCCACAGGCGCATCTACAGTGCGCGTCCCGTATCCCACAGTGGGTTCAGGGGGCCGGGGGCTTGGCCTCTCAGACAGCCAGTGCCCCGCGCGTTAGCCCCCGAAAAGAGTGCGTGCGTCTCAGGGCCCAATTGACCTGCGTTTGGCGAGGGCGATTCCTGTCCAGCCATCCCAATTTACGGTGAGCCACCGCGCCCACACCCACTTCCACTCTAGAGAAAGCTTCTCTCAGCTCTGACATGCATAATTACCTACTACTCCCATGATTTGCATATCGCGCCATCTAGTCGCTTCAACCTGAACTCGCCTCTGTTACCAACTCTTCGCCGTCAGCCTCATCGGCGAGAAGGAACCAACCGTCTTGTCAACTGCGCGCGCCTTCAATTGACTCATTCCGGCCACAGTATCCCCCGCCGAGGCGCGCATACATGAGACATCGAGATAGCCTCGTCGCCCTTTGTTGAAATCTCACCACTTTTCTGTTTCTACCACCGCGACAATGGGCTTCCTCGATTGGAACGACGGCGCCTCCGTCCTCTCTGGCCGCTCCTCCCGCCGCCACCATCGCTCGTCTCGCTCTCACCACAAGAAGCGCCGCTCGCGATCGCGATCACGCTCCAGCTCCCGCGACCGCGGCCGCTCCTTCGCCGGCTCCATCTTTGGCGGAGGTGACCGCTATGGCAAGCACAACTCGTCCCGGGCGTCCTTCTTTGGGCTCGGCGGCAACACGAGCCGCTCCAGCTTCTTTGGCACGAGTAGGTTGGCTCAGAGACCCGACAGGGCTTACCGAGACACGTCCCAGACGACTAACCTGTGTGCTTCCCTCCAGATCGCTCGTCTTACTACAAACGCTCTCCCCGCCAGGGCTTTATCCAGAAGACGTACAAGCAGGTGAAGCGCCTTCTCCGCGATCTCGTCCACTGGGCCAAGCGCCACCCCTGGAAGGTCTTCTTCCTCGTCATCATGCCCCTCATCACCGGGGGTGCACTGACGGCCCTCCTCGCTCGCTTCGGCCTGCGCATCCCCCCGTCCATTGAGCGCATGCTCGGCGTCGCCTCCAAGGCAGCCACCGGAGATTCGTCCGGCCTCGTCGGCGAGGCTGTTCGCATGGCCAGCGGCTTCGGAGGCAACTCCTCAGTCCGCGTTGAGCGCGACACCAGGTCGTACAGTGGTGGAGGTGGCGACAGCTGGGGCGGTGGTCTGGCTGACATGGCCAAGAAGTGGATGTAGGCGAGACGTTTATTATTTTCTTTATGCGTCACATGGAAAGAGACAAATGGGATACTTGGGCGTTTTGTGGGCGGACATGTGGATTTCTTTGACCTTCTTTACAGTACCGGCATTGCTGCTGCGCCCAGAACTGATAGATTCTTGGTTAGCTTTCTTGGATACAACTCACGATTTATGACCCTTCAAGTCACTCAGCCGCAAATTAATACTCTTCACACATCAACTCTCAATCTCACACATGATCAACACTGGTGAATAGGTAGCAAATGATTTCAGCACTATATTCATTACTAGTTCTGTGTGCGTCACCCATCCTGCCTCCCCCAAATACCTAGCTAGATCCCGAATCCCATTCATTCTCCTGTTGGCAAACCCAGTCACACGGAGATGCCATCCAAATCCCATCCTTCGCTTCCCTTCCCTTCCCAAATTCAATGTGTCTGGCAGATCTCTGTGTGTCCGCCAGACACCAACCCGACTCAACCAGCGACCTATTGGGCCTGGGAGCCAGGAATGTGCCTATGCCAGGTACCAATGCTAATCATGCAATCATTATCCGCTGCGCCCGTTCCCTTCCTTTTAACTAAAAATCTTAAATGCTACATCGATCTGAGCCTGGAATGCAAATCTGTCCATGGCATCCTTGTCTGATCGACATTGCTAATGCTTCAGCTTGGCCTTGCCCGCCCACTTCAATCAAGTCGACGGAACCAAGGTGCCAGAGGCTCAGCTTCTTAAACATATTGTACACATGCCCATATACAAATACACGGACAAAGTTGTAGAATGCCAAAGTTGGCTAGCGCTATCCGAGTCAACCCTCTCGGCTCTCTTTTGATGCGCCCTCCTTCTCCTTGGTGGGTTTCCAAAACTGCATCATTCGACCCAGCTTTTTCGTCCGGCTGTTCTTGGACTTCTTTTGGGTTGACTCGTTGTCCAGCGTCACTTCCACCGAGAGCTTGCTGCGCTCCCCATGAGAGCTGCTAATGAGGCGGCTGAGACTAGCAAGGCTGGATCGTCGGCGTCCAAAAGCAGCAGACGAGACTGAGACTGGGCGTGGCTCGCGGAGGATGGGCTGGGACATGCGCTGACTGGGAAGGAACATGCTTTCCCGTGTCATTGTCGAGTTGCTCGAGGTGAGTGACGGAATATCGTAATCTACCGAAATTCGCACTTCTGGGCCAGGCTCGCCCATCAGCAACAGCGACTGGAAGTTGTTTTCGTCTGCAACTGATGACGGGGCCGTGGAAATTCGCTGCACGTCGACAGACATGGGTGACCGGGGAGATGGAAACGAAGACGAGTGGCTAATGGCATATGGACTATTGGGGACGTTGGCTGGAGGAGGGAGATGAATGGGGCCAACATCCACTGGAGCAAGATCCTTGTTGCCAGAGGACCTTCTAAGTGAAGGCGGAGCTGAATCTGCGTTTTCGTTGCGCTCCGCAGGCATGAACGGTGATCGAAATATGACGCTTGGCAGATCTTCCACAATGACACTGTCGTGAAGCGATGACCTTGAACGTTCAGCCCGGACTGAGCCTGCTGAGATTTGATCCTTGTCACTCAAATTTGAGCTGGATCGCCGCACGCTTTGGGCGGAACTGTGAATCGACACTCTGTCTTGGACATCGAGCAATGGATCCTTTGTTGCAGCGGCCGGGGGAGTGGCATCGCTGTCCGATTCGGTCTCGCTGTCAGAAGATTGGTCTGTTGTCCTGGACTTATCGTTTCCATCGTCATCCTCCTCATCTTCCTCAAAGACGTCGGCCATAGTCGAGCTGCTGTTGTAGCGGTGCATACCAGCCCTACCAGGATCAAATGGAGGCAGATCGGGAGCAGACTCTGCACGTCGGTGGTAATGCATGCCGGGTCCGCTGAAACCCTTCATACCCTGAGCGCTGTGAAGTCGTCGCTTGTTGCCTGTATTACCGGCAGCTCGCTGTGCCGCTTCCCATTCGGGGTTGAGGGGCAACGGGGTGTTGAAAGGGCCAAGAGCGGCGTCCAAATCAATCATTGGATACGCCGAGTCTTCCGTAGAGCGCTTCGACGAGTCCTTCTCCTCAGGGAGATTGGGAGACTCAGTGACAGTAAAGGTGGGCATGGATGCGTCTAGCAATTCGGGTTCTCCATACATCTCATCATCGTCGCCTCGAGAGACGTTCGAGTCAGGGGGTGTGGGAGAGTGAACACCCTCAGACTTTGATCGTTTTGTATGACCCTTGGGCTTTCGGGGTAGAATTGAGCCAGCCCAGCCCTTGACCTTCTTCTTCTTTTTCTTGCCCTTCTTGCTGCTCTTCTTGTGTTTAGTAGCCGTCGCCTCGAGCACTTCGCCAGCTGTGTCAGAGCCATGCTCAGAGGAAGCGGCCTTGGGGCCTGAATCAGCCGAACTAGAGCTGGTTGGGCGCGTTTTTGTGGGCGAGCTGGCAGTTGATGGTTCACGAGCAAAGAACGACCATCGTTTGGCTTTGGTCGGGCTGGGCTCGGGCTCCTCCATCTTTGAGGCCTCGGCAAGATGGAGTAATGTAGGGATAGAATTTCGGCGTTTGGGCGATGATGTTGTGTTAGGTAATTCCTGAGTTCGCTCAAGAATAGCACCGGCCGTGCTCGGCCTTGAATCGGAAAGTTCGCGTGTCGGTGTTCGGGAGAGCGGCACCGGGCTTTCTCTGCCGCTAGGCGACGCCGCTGAGACAATCGAGGAGATGCTGCCCGATACAGAATGTCCAGGTCGTGCTGTTACTGTGCTGGATGTTTCGTTAGACACGAGAGATAAGGGCCTCGGAATGAATTCCAGGGTATCTGAAAAGCCGACGCGAGCTTTGGGTGCCGACTTGACCAACTTCGGACTGCCTTCGGGAGACGAAGGTACGGATCGTGGCTGTTTCGGTTCATCTTGCTCCTCTGGTTCGGTGACAGGCTCGGGTTCAACATCGATTCTCTCATCAGCTTGAGGAGGAACTGGGTTCTTGTCCGGCTGGCTGAAGTCGGTTGGGCTAGTTGGAGCACTATTTCCTCGGCCTGGGGCGTCAAATACTGGCGGCTGTAGGATTGGCAAATCATTCGTAGAGATGGCACCCGAAATCCCTCTTCGATGACCCCTTCGAGGAGGCTGAAACGTCGGCGTCATAAAGCCACTCTCCGACTTGGTTGGGCTCGTACTCATGACAGCAATGGAATTGCCCTCACGAAGACGGCCGCCAACGAATTCACTCCCACCCCGTCGGTGTCCATGGCCCGTGGGCCGTTGTGTCGATGGAAGGTTCAAAGTAGAGTGAGGAGACACTGGAGGAGTCAAGAGAAAGGACGCCTGTGGATCGGGTGGCAGTAGAGCACCAGGGTTGAAGCTGAAGTCGGGCAATGCCGATCGAGAGTGTCTCTCTGCATTCTCAGCAGAGAGTCCAAAACTCATGTTGGGTGTCTCGATAGCTGACATGGGACGCCGACCCGTTGCTCGAGAGAAGGACGAGGGCGCGGATACTGAGGAAGGTGGTTGAGCTGGGAAGACGAATGGAGGATTTGGCGGAGGGTCAGCACGAGATTGGGGGTCAAGCGTCTGAGATCCGGCCATGGAATTCATTGAGGAGGCGAATCGGTCCATGGGGCTGTCGAAAGCTGGGCCGGCGGATGGCCGTGTTAGCCGTTCAGGACCGAAAGTGGTTGCCATCTTCTCCTCAGCCGCGCAGCGGCAATCGAAGTGATGGGCAACTGGATGCGGCTCAAGGGTTCATAGGACAAGCAAGACGACCGTTCGGGAACCGTGAGGTTGGCTTGGTTCTTTCGTTCGAACAAAGATAGGCGGACTGAGAAGACGGTTGTGTTGTCGGAAGCAAAATGGTCGGTCTGAGGGCGTCACGAGCAACGATCAGTCTGCAGATCTTGGGAGACGAGAGTCGATGGTACGAGGGAAAGCTAAAGGCATCGACTTCGACGAGAATTGCTTGCTTATGATCGAGACTGAACTCGAGCGAACAGGTTGGAATGACGGACCAGATGGAAAAGGCAAAAAGGTTCAGTGTCGTCGGAATGGATCACTGGACTTCGCGAGACGAAGGACAAGTCGAGTTCCAGGTGTTTAAACTAGGTAATGAAAGGAGTGGACGGACAAGACCAGCGCAACTCTACAAAGACAAGAGAGCGACTGGAATCGCACCAGGAGATATCGCGAGGAGGAGGGGGGAGACTCGGCGCTCGCAAAGGCGGCGTTGCGTTGACGATGAGGTGCGGCCGGAGAGTTGAAGAAGAGAAGACGGGGAGGGGGGAAGGCGGTTTCGAGATGGAAAGATGGAGGGAAAAGACAAATGGAAGGCCAGCACTGGGGTCGTAGGGTGTGTTCAGCCACGGAGCGCCCACTGCGAGCAAGGGGTCCACTGTGATTGAGGTACACGGGCAGAGGTACCGCTGCAACCAACACGAGAGCGGATGAAGCGCCGGAAATGGGCGAGGGGGGACCTGGATCTGTGGTACCGCTGCCCATCCAAGCCATTCCCCCCATGGCCCCCCCGGCTGGTCAAGTCCAGGTACCTGGCCAGGTACCCTTTTAGTGGGCATGGCCGCCCTGGCGCCCCAGGGCACGCGAAGGGCCAAGGGGCGCCACTTCGGGGAACTCCAGCTGTCCGCACCAAGACCAAAGGGCTCCGGCTGCCGACCACGATGACGGGAGGAGGTGCTCGCCCGTTGGAGGGACGAATTGAGGGACTAGCTAGGGGCAGCCCGATGGAGTAAACAAGGGAGCCAAAAACAGGCACAACATGCTCGTGGTGGAGGGAGGAAGAGCCCGAGGCCAAAAGTGCATCTTTCCATCTCACCTCTCACCCCCTTCGCTCTCTAGGCCCGTCCAGGGGCCTCCACCTTTTCCCTCTCTTCGCACTCCACTCACCCATCCATCATCCATCCTGGATCTCTCTGCTGCTGGCCCAATCCATGGCCCGCACTGTGCAAGTGCCCTGAGGCAAATTGCAGCAGGTGTTCGTTCATGTTATTATTGTACCCGTCCCATCCTGTCCTGCCAGCTGTCGTGTCGATTGATTACATTCATGGTAATCTGAAAGTGATGATACCTGACAGCACACGGATTCAAGCAACCAACTGGCGCGGCAAACAGCATTCAGCGGAGATGAAGCAGGCACCTCTTGATGCTCCTCGCGCTGTCTTGCTGAAACAGGGCAGCACCGCGGATATGGGTATGGGTATGGATATGGATTGATCTTCATCTCACCCGTCGCACAGTCTGATGAGTCTGTCTGATATCGACCCGTTCATGGCGGTCACCATTTCATGGCCATGGCAGGTTGGCACCGGGCACAGCACAGCACAGTACCGCTGTAACCGTCAACATTGGATTTGCTCTGATTACAAGCGCATATCCATCGGCACATGATGCTGGGCAACCCACTCTGCACTGTGACGGCTCCATGGCCGCCAAACCCTCGCCATCCCTGCCCGCTGGTCGTCTGCTCGCTCTCGGCACGGCGACGAACGCTCTCGAGGTGCTGCTTTGTTGGGCGTCCCAGGCCGCTACGATTCGCCCGCTGTTTCCTTTACGGCCACTCGCTACCCCGGTCCATGTCACGCTCAGCGCGCCGTGTACCTGCACCTGAGGTGCACTTGTGCATGCATGCAGCAGCGCAACGCCAGACGGACGAACGTGCAAGCGAGCAGGCAGACAAGAGCATCAACCCGTTTATACCTAATAATACCTTTATCATGGCGAGTGCTGCCCACCGCCACAGCAACGTCGCTACTCTGCAGGACAAAAATCAGGGCATACGGAAGACGTTCGTCAATATCACAAAGGCCTCAACGGCCTCGTGACGACATCCCACTAGCCGTCTTACTGGGATGAACTGACCTGCCTGGTACGGACAGACAAGAGAGCGGGGGAGGCGAATAGCAAGAGTGGAGGTCTGAAGAGTAACGGTTGCAGCCGGCGGTACGATGTCTTGCTTTCACGGCCACTACGACTCAACGGCTTAGGGCGGTCAACGACAGATAGGCTCATGTTCGAATAACCGTTTTATTGACTCCTGTTGTTGTTGTTGGAAGGACTGTCGTCCCCTTATCATTCCCTGGTTGCAGCCATTGATGGAACGCCGCAAAACTCTCTTCAACAAGGTGCACACCGTACCTTAATCCCGAAAGTCGGAAACCAATCGGGCTAATAAACAGACAAATCACTACTGCGGTCGACAGCCACCAACCGACAGATCGTGCTGCTGATGAAGGGGCGGGAGGGGAAAGCACTCGCCACGAAACGGCCTCAAGCTGTCACCAACACCACCAACTGTTCGATAGTTTCCGCGGGTTATCGCCTATCTAGTCATCATGACTGCCACCTCATCCGCTCGTTAGATCGGTTCAGATCGAGGGAATCGTCCATCCGCCAGTCGTCCCTTTGGCTCAGCTACCAGCGAGACATGGCTTGCATGTTGAGTCGAGGCTAGAGCCAGTTGAAGACGGCGGTGCGCCACAGGAGTCAGAAGACAACACGCATTTGTGCATAGCGCCTTTTTGCTTTTGCGGGTTCTCTCCGTATTCTTGCTCTCTTGCTTTTCCCTCTTGGTCCTCGATCCACCCAGACCAGATCTGTCCAGGATGGGCTGGCCTCGTCTGAGATGTCCCACCGGGCGGCCCAACCTGTCAACTCGACCAGTTGAGATTACGAGGCCTTGGACACGACCCGAGCACCGCCCGATAACAAAGTCGATCATCAAAACAGAGCTAGGCTGTCCGTCGAAAAGGACCTCCCGTATTACGTACCTGGCCAAGCTAGCTCGAGAAGCCGCGCCGCCCTTGTTATCCGGCCCTTCTCACGCACCGTTAATATCATCCTGATTTAGTTCTTGACGAATGAGCCGCCTATTCTAGCTTTGCTGACCAAGGTTACATGGTGATGGCGCATCATGAAGATTATTCTTATCCGTGGTGTCGTTTACCTCTTGTGTCCGTTAGCCCCTGGCCGTTGTAACGACTTTTTACTCTCACTGTGTCCAGGAACAGCCTCCGTTTCCCTGTTTGGTCCACCCCGGTACCCGGAAGCTCCATTCGGGCCTTGGAAGGGAAGGGGAATTGGGGTGATGCAACAGATGACGGATGCAATTGAGGCTTGGGTTTCCTTAATCTGGGCATGCAAGGCAACGTCTGAAAAAACAGATTGCCTTGTTCGGCCATGACGGGAGGCTCACCAAGGCAACGGGCATCAGCAGGCTCCTCGTGATTTCTCTTTGACGTGCCGTCTCACAGATTGCTTTTTGATAGACCGGGTGGATTGGCGGAATGATCGCGGCTCCATCTTTCATCCATCGCGAATTGTTTCATTCTGTAGAGGAACCTGGCGCCTACTGAGATGTTCTAGACGACGACCGAAGACAGCGCCTCTCCCGCCCGCCAGAATAACATCACACCCGCGGGTCTCACACAGTTTTTCGTTTATTGCCTCTAGTGCTACGACTCCTCACAGGCGAATGAGACGGATACGTGTCGATCGTCGTCCATTCTGCTCCAAAGACCCAGATGAACAGATCTAACGCCCGACGACACCCGCAAAAAGGTGCACAGACTGGTGGTGGACCGGGCTTCGGGGGCGACTAATGGTCCTTGGCCAACCCCCCAGGCCTGCCTCTCTACCTGTGTGAGGGATGAGACATGAGGGATGAAGAAGAGGATAGACAAGGGATGGGTCCTATCTTGGTGTTGCAGGTACGAAATGCATCCATATGCAGCTCGGAGAGTTCAGGCACATCTTGGTTGCGCTTAGGACAGAGGGTGGTTTACCTCAATCGTCGTGACAACCAGGCTTGATCTGCGTCTCAACAGCAGCGTGTTTTCCTTCAGCTGCTAGGCCGCTGGAGAGGCCAGCGAGCGTACCAAGTCGTTCTCGTTGGCCTGGATTGGGCCAAGTTACCGATGCGCCAAGAAACTCGCGACCAGCCAAGCCTCTTCAGGGATTCTCCCTCATTCGACTTCCCGGTCCGTGTCTCGTCTGACTCCACTACTAAGCGGCCAATTTCACGAGGTCATGAAAGAGGGCTTACGAAATCTCACCTTTTTTCAGCCTGCCACGGCTCAGCTCATCCGCGAATAACCTCCCACAAGTGCCACTTATGGGTTAACATTTCAGCAGAGTTCACTCCCTGCATGCATGAGCATACCTAAGCAATCTCGCCAAGTTCTGAAAGTGGCGGCTGAAGATGCCTTCTTGCCACGATTTCCCTCTTCTTATTATAGGTAATAAGCCAATTTGCCCAGCTAATTACGATTTCCTCCATTCCGCTGTGAGATCCATCCACCTGCATTCCCACAGAGGAGGCCTCGGGCTCTTTGACTTTACGTCCCAAATCCCCATATTTAGAACCAAGTCAGGCTTATCGTCATTTTGTGGACAGGTCACTTGGGTGTGATCCGGCTAAGATTCGCTTTCCCCTGCCAGCGGGCGAACCCTTCAGGGGGTCTTGGTCGCTCGATACGATGTCGTGCCGAGGAAAGGTGTCTAGTCGATTGAAGAAAGGAACCTCTTGGTCTGACGTATGCAGTTCTCTCCAGCCAACCTGCATGCTAATAAGCTATGAGGATGCGCAGGTTCTCGGCAGGGATGGGCTCCTTTAAACTCCTGGCTTGACCGGATCTGGGCTCACTTCTTCTTGGGAGCATAATCCGTATATGAGACGTGTTCCCCCTTTCACACAATAATCGAAACAAAGGATGTAGCTGGTTCTAGGAATCCAAAGGGTTGATTCTGCAGCAAATTTCACGCGCCGATCAACGTTTCAAGCCCCAGCGTGTATGCACCGAGATCAGAGACAAGTATCGTAGACGTCTGCAAGCCCAGAAGCCTTGGAAGCCCTTTGGGGCTTACGGTTCGCAGCTGAAGGGCAAGACGCTGAGCCAATAGCGTGTGGTTCCCTGGAAATGTCACCTCATCCCTTGAGCTGACAAGATTGCAGCCATCAAGCAGGGACGGAAGCGCGTGCTATTGGAAGAGAGTCGTCAGCTCCGGCGAGCCACGTTCAATGCAGACAAGTTGGGCGGTGTAGAACGCTGCCATGCCACGACGAACTATTGAACGGGGCTGAAAATAGCCAGAAGCGTTGCCTTCTTCCTTCGGGAATTAGTCCTCGATGAAGGGGAAGATGAACTCGAGATCGTGAAACAAAGGCGTGACGCGAACGCGATAGAGATCGCCCTTGTCCACCCCTAACTGAATGTGTGGGGGATCTAGGACCCTGGATCTCACGAAGCCACACCTGTGGGGGCCCGGAGGTCAGCCACATTGGGCAGTACTTAGTTTTACACCGCCACACTCTCACGTCGGCCCCGCTATAACTTTTTTTTGGCTGGTAGAAAATTCGACGAGGCTGGCGACGGTTGTCGATCCTTGGAACGACATCTCTTTCACAAAGCCAGTGCTTTTGCTCATAACCAACAATGTCTGATGCAACAGACGCTGTCCCGGCCCCTGCGCCGCAAACCGAGAAGCCACTGGGCATGCGAAAGAATGGTACCAATGTTTTCGACGCCGCCGCGCAATCACCAAGCTGACACCCACCTCAGGCAAGCAATGGCGGGCGCCGAAGAAGGCATTCCGTCCCACGTCTGGGCTAAAGTCTTACGAGAAACGGTCGCAGGAGCGCGCTCTTTTGGCGCAAATCAAGGCGAAGGAGAAAGAGATGAAGGACGAAAAGGAAGAGGAGCGTCAGGTAAGCAGCGGTTCTTCATTGACGAGATTGCGACAAGTCGCTTAACGAGTGGTATAGCGCAAGGTCCAAGCTATCAAAGACAAGCGGGCGAAGAAGGAGGAGAAGGAGCGATACGAGAAGATGGCCGAGAAGATGCACCGAAAACGAGTCGAGCGGTTGAAGCGCAAGGAGAAGCGAAACAAGCTCATCAACTCTTGATGAGAACGGTTTGAGGCGACACGAGCGAGCAAGGGCCCTGAAAAATGTTATGATTTACGATGCGACATACAACCACACGTGCAACATATTGAGAGGAGATGGGATAATACATGGACGTTAAAGCACGGTGCAAAAGCTCAGCTGGAGTTCAGAGTCGATTCGTCCCACAAAATCGATGGTTCTACTCGGGGAGGATTCCCGTCTCCGACCTCTCTTTGATGACCCCACTCATTCTCCTACGTTCGAGGTCTACGTACGACCGTAGATCTGAATCAAAGGCGTTTTGAGTCAGTCAAAGGCGGTTATGGCCAACCCTGCTGAGGAACCCAACCCGGGGAGAGACACGGTTGAGAGGCTCATAAATCTCCCTGCATAGGGACATAAATAGATTTGTCTAAGCGAGAATGCCGCGCGGCTGAGACTTCCCGGCCTGAATACCTTCCGAAACTCACGTTCACCGCCAAATTATACATGTCTTAGATCATATTGCAATGATTTCCTTATGTCTGATGTTGAAATTGCGAGGCGGGAGGGAGGCCTGCAGAACTAGGACAAAGTTGCCATCATGAAGATATGTGGAGAATAAGCCAATTACTTCGGAGAATAATTCAACAGTGATCGGCCATAAGGCTGTCAACTTTTGAATACTCTGCAATTAATTAGGTGGTATTAACTTTGTGGTGGTAGTCGATGGTAGCCCAGATCTTGATCCTTCACGTTGGCATGTGAAACTGACGTCCTGCAGGGGCCCACTAAGCCACAGGGCACGTCACGTCCCAGCTCCCAGCTCAAGCCCACCCGGGCTCTCTAACTCGCCTGATGCAACCCGCAACCAACCGTGAAAGCTGCTGACCATCCAGTCTGAGCTCCCGCCAGTGCAGCCAGTCAGCAGAAACTTGGCCGGACCTCTCTCGGGCAGCCCACCCCTTGCGTCACAGGGTTCAGGCCCAGAGTTTGAGCAAGAAAAAGACGGACAGACGACTACATCGTCAACT
>JAAGWO010000637.1:0-11032 GCA_013266205.1 Fusarium decemcellulare
TTTTTTTTTTTTCTTTTTTGAGAAACACCGCATGTATGGGTAGCAAGGATGCCTATAGCATTTGATTGCGGTTATCTCGCTGTGTTATGTTGACTGTGCCTCATTTTGACAACGTTGATTAAATAAAACCAACAACCCGCCTCTCCTTGACCGGTGATGTTCATATGTAAACTTAGGCCACGAATAAGGGCCTCTGAGGATCTACAGCAACCTCATCCAATTTTCTCATCCAGTACTCCAGTGTTCCGAACTCTTCGTTGCTGTCGGCCGATTCCCCCATCGAAGACACCTCACTCCCACAATGTTCCCACTCCACGCCGCACTCTTCCGCTTCCTTAAGCTCCTCTTCCGTGAGCTTTTGAGAGGTAAGTTCTGCATCTACCTCTCGCATTCTTGGAATCCAAGTATCTCGTATAAATAGAGCCAGGTTGGTATTGCTTCCGCACCCAGTCTCGAACTCTGCCACGAGGTCTTCCAACAGCTGTAGTCTGACCAAGTCCTCCTGATGGATTTCTTCAATCTCTTCCGCATCCGTCATTGGCTGCTCCCATAGGCTACAACAGGTATGGCGAAGGTCTAAGGCGGTAAACGTCATGTATCGTAAAACGGCACCACAAATCCTGTGGTATCTGACGTTATGGCTTTCTTGTAGCGTTGTCAAGGATTCCAGTTCCTTTCGCCATTGCATCTCATCATCTTCGCTTTGATGTCGGCCGTCCCAGAGCGGCCTCGATTCGTCCATATATTTGATGAGCGGTGTACAACCATTTACAGAGCACTGGCATCGGCATTCATCAGTAACAGTCTCAGCAATTGCGACATCCGCGACCAGCTGTGACAATGCACTCTCAAAGTCATATAACCGGCGCCCCATTCTACCCAAGTAAGCCATGAGATAGTGGGCATATGTTGTTTTCTGTGTTACTCCAAGCACTAGGCCCTCGGGGACAACTGAGGCAAGATTTGCACCTCGCTCAATCATCCAGCAGACATATGAAGGCAACGACAAGTATTCCCGTGGTCTGGGATAGACGTCTTGGTGGATAATTTGTACTATTCGGCGGAAAACGTCGACGAGAACAGTCTCAGTATCGAAGCCCAAAGTCATTGCATACTGAGCAAGCTCTCTGTCTTGGATGTATGCATAGATGGATTGTTCGTGCTCTGATGGCTCAGTGTTGTCTTTCCCATCGAATACCATTAGATGCTTCGGTATATTGCAGGATCGGGCTTCGAGATACCGTTGTACCTTGACAGCGTTTCGGTCTAAAACCCGCCCACTGCCAAGACCCAGCTCGTTCACCTCTTCATGGGAAAGGCTGGACACTGCCAGCTCCTCTAATTGCCTTCTTTTCATTGCAAGATGTCGAATGATTGTCTGTTGAGCATCTGGGCACTCATATATCACCTTTGCACGCTTTAAGGCCTGGCGTAGCGAAGGTTGAAATAGCGCAGATCCCGATTTCAGCAGCAACTCCAACGTCTTGCAGCCATTACACGCTTGCGTATATCTTCCACTCCAGTTGGTCTGGTGGCGACGTGGATCAGCAGCAAGGTCGACTGGGTATTGATTCGCATTATCCGCAGCGTTGAGAGCATGGGCATCAGCAACCTTGATGACGAGCGAGAGAATACGAAAGTTTTCTCGCTGAATAGCTATGTGGACTGGTGATTGTCCACAATAGTTGCCTTCCATTGCGTATGATGGGTGTTTTTCTCCTAATGCCTGGATGTTTTCTTCGTCTGCCCTGAGAATTGCTAGACTCAGCGGGTTGAACCCCAGAACTATTTCAAGTTAGCGTCCATCTTTAGCCGCCGTCATTCGGCGATACCTTTCCGCCCATTCACTTACTCTCGGCGACTTCAGGAAAGTCAGCTAGAAGGTCTAGTTGACGGGATGGCCTGAACACGAAATACCCAGCGTTGTGGTCCTGCCCTACCGACTCGCCGGACCACGCGAGTGCCGCTAAGGTCTCGCGAGTGGTGTTGGTCTTCGCTAGCCACTCGCTCTCCGTCAATAGAGCAAGGAAAGGTGCCCTTTGGGATCAACCGATCAGCAATTATCTTGTAAGAAATTTGAAAGTTATTGGAATCTTACTCTCCTGCTCGAGGGGCTTGAGTAGCCGGTACGTTAAAGGCGGCCAGTAACCGGAAGACGTGTGCGGTGCCATCCGACCTGCAGCTGGAATACCCTATCCCACGATTCTGTTCCGGCAATGGGGAGTCAGCATGAAATTGATGATCTGAGTAGAATCAACATACTACCATGCGCCGCACGAGCCAGTCAAGTACCGATTGTCCAGTTTCGTTTACGTCAGTCGGGGATGCCTGCTTATTGGTATAACACAACATGAGTCGCCTCCAACAGGACTCTAACAAGATTTGCTGCTCTTCGTTTGTCAAGACCGAGGCACTGTGACCCACCGCTTCCATTGCATAGCGGATAATCCCGAATGCTGGAGAGGAATACTCATTCACTGTCCCAACCCAAACAACGGTCTGGCTGAAGTTTGATCCGTCAGCACCAATTGTGAGGGACAATGAAATTTGAACAGCACTGCGTAAGATCTTTTGCATAGCTGGGATGGAGACGTTGAGGGTTCGCTTCTTTTTATGCGTTGCTGGTATTATCCCTGACATGAAGCATTCCGGCGCATGGTGATCTGTCCTCTCGAGTTCGGTTTCAAAAAACAACGGTCCCCAGGAGCTTCGGCTGCGCCGCAGATTTCGCCGTGTCTTGCAGCGACAGAAGGGTTGGGTCGTAGCATTGCGACCACTCTGAAAGCTTGTTACCCGAGTGCTCAAAACTATCGATTCAGGCTCCGGTTGACGAAGTAAATTCAACATGGTGTCGCACACCTTCCTCAGATCTTGTTGGCTTGCCACAAGTTGAGCAATTTGACGGTCCGGGACAGTGGCTGCTTGTAGGTATGTGCAGATTTCCTCGAGTCTTGCATCCTGACGTACAAGTGCCTCTTGTGAAATGAACTGAACCTCTTGATTAACTCGTGTTGAGGTCTCGCTCACTTGTTTCAAGACCTCGGACTGTGCCATTGCCGTTTTATTGTTCTTTTCTACCGTGGTCTGAATAGTCTCAGCAGTCCGCTGTAAACCGGACACAGCGTCAGTAGTAATGTTGGAAATGCTCCTTAGGTAGAACGTTAGTTTTATCCGGTTTCAATTGTCGAAGCATTATCACTCACATTTGCAACGTCATCAACGCGGTCTGAAGAACCCCGTTTGTTGAGCTCAATCTGTTCTCAAGCCTGACGATATCCCGTTTGTTGAAAGGATAGGTCCATTTCTGGAGAGATCTTTTTGCCTGGGCGATGCGGTCGACGGGAGCAATTACCGGCCCTTGCAAGTGCTTGAGGAGCGCCCCCAAAGCTTTGAACTCAGTTTCACATGAGCTCTTGCACTCTTCAACTGCATCTTTGGCCACTGTACTGTCATACTTGGCGTTTTTCATTGTGTCGTCGATTGCCCTCAGAGATGCCTGCAGCGTCTTTGCAAGCTCCTTTGCGTGTCGGAGATCTTCATCTCTCCCCTTGACGGCATCGAGATAGTCCGAGATCCCGGTATACAGCTGTAGCCCTAAAGACACTATGCCGACGGCGGTGCCGGTTATGCCGACTGGTTCTGCCATGCTGGGGCCAAATTCGTGCAGCAGAAGATGTAGTTAGATGGAGGATGAACAGTGGAGGAAGAGGGGGGGCGGAGAAAGAATGGAAGTCGAGCGCATAAGAGCCATCAGGCTGAGGGGCGGGGCAGGGAGTGTCCGTGGCAATGCTTCTTGTTGGCTTGTTGTGAATGCCCGCCAAGCTAGACGAGGAGGAAACGACTGCCCAATATTACAGGTCAACGCCCAGGCCTCAAGCCCAAGTGCGCCTGCATTGTGGCGGTGTCAGCATGCAGCGCACCTCCAACATGTTGTGCAACCAGCCAACTACTCAGGTCTCCGGAATCAGGCTGCCAGCGGCACCAAGCCACAATGAACAGCCCAGAATGCTGCTGACCTGAGTGCTGGTTATGGGTCCAGGAACTAGATGATCCCAAGGCATGTTCTGACCAGAATACGTGAGACTGGAACTTGTTCCCCTGCCTCGTTACGTCGAGCTACAAAAGTTACAACACTGCCGCACAATCACAGGTTGTGAAACCAGGAAATGCATGTAGCTGGGCGACAGCCTTACTTTCAACCCCCCAGTCGTGCATGCACCAATCATCTTCAGCTACGTTTCGTCAACCTATTCTTTCCTTTACTTCTGGACTGGGCCGAGACCTCATTAACACTCTGAAGGCTGTCGCTTGCGTCAAATCACATAACTCGATGCTCCAACTCCGCAACGATATCGTCAAACCAATGGATCGTCCGCTTATGATCAGAGATTCGCACATAAATTATAATGGACTCATCAAGTCGCTTTCGTGTATTATTCATAGCTTCCGGCTGGATCAGAAACGCATGTTAGATAGATAAATAGTCCTGTTATTACTGTAAGTTATTCTCATGCTCTATAGCCACCACAGACATGCTGCATCGAGACCATACTCTTCATTTGCTGGGCTTGTAGTTAGGTTTTTATGTCATAGTTATGCTGCCGCCTGAGATGGATGCAATAGTTTCAGCCGTAATGTTAAGGTTCTACTTCGTGACGCCAAGACCACGCAACTGTTTATGAGAGGGCCTACTGATGGCCATCTTTGGTCGCTTATTAATACGTTCACCCTGCTTACGTAGAGAAGAACACGTATCCTCAGACGTCAAGCTCATAGCCTCTTGTATGGGACCCTATATCTAACTAATTTCGCGACTAGCCGATCATGTCTTGTTATAAAATGGCTCCTGCGGCCAGTTCCAACCTTTTGATGCGATTTCTCCTCGTCCCCCTCGTCGCTTTTATCCCTTGCACTCACGCTCATCTACCATTTTTTCAAGACTCTTGTCCAACCAAAATTGAGGCCATCATTCCTCATGGCTCCCCGTTCGATACCAACCCGTTCGATGACATCCATGCTGTTCACAATGCTATGAAACGATGCAAAACCGTCACCGAGTTAAACATACGAGTAGGTTCTCTAGGGTGCACAGATGTTTTTGTTCGCTTCGACCTGCCGTTTGCTCTCGACGGCAGTGACAAGTACTTGTCTATCCCCCGGGTACTCAGGCTAGAGGGGTATGAATTTGATAACATCGAGTGGCAATCAATCACTCCTGACCATCTGAGCTGGGCAAAAGAGGACGGAAGTTAGTCATCCTCAACGTCATCTAATCCCTTCGTTAGATGGGTGTCAGATAGATCCTATCATGCCCTGCTGTTTGTCGATTGGATTAAGGCTCAGTGGGATCCGATGAATCATTGGTATTGGTTTTCTGGCCATGCTAAGGCGTGGTATAAATGGAGACACGTCTCGGAAGCCCAGCGCTCGAAAGATAACCTGGCTCTTTGGCTGGATGCTATGGACTTCTCACGCATCGACACGCTGTCCGTCAAAGAGTCTAGAAACGTTCTAATCAAGCCCAATGGCACCACCTTCTTTGATCGCCTACCCAAGGAACTCACTAGCCTCAAATCACTTACCGTTGGCGGTCGATGGGATGATGAGGAGAGCGACGACTATACGCAAGATGAACCATCACGACCCCCGAAGGCTCTTGACTTCATCTTGGCCTTCCCATCAGAGTCCTTGACTTCTCTCGCCTGGACTGAGAGTGGGACATGTGACGATGCCATTTTTGAAGCTGTGCTGCAACACCACGGCGCATCATTGAAGTACCTTGAGTGGACCAGTTCTGAACTGGACTACCACCCAAGACCGATGCTTTCAACTAGTCAGCTGCAGAGTCTTAGAAACAGGACACCACAGTTGACGGACCTGACAATCGACCTAAAACGCGAGAACAACGACTGGCCCTATGGTAAACTCACGGCCATCGCGCAAAGTCTACCGAATCTGGTCAATCTAACAATTTACTTCAATCTCGAAGCAGAGCAAACAAAGAACAAGACTGCAATCATTAGCTACACTGACTTTCGTAACTTCGAAAGACTTCCATTGGCGCAGCCGCTGCTGACCGCCGATGCCGGCCGGAAGATGTTCAGGTTCCTTCAAAAGTCGCAACTTGATAGTAAACTTGCGACTATAACATTTCGGGAAGGAGACTGGAGAATTCCACGCTCAAGTGGCTGGGGCTGGGACGAAAGCTGGAAGGATAACCTGCAGAATTGGGTATCGTGCAGTATCTTGGGACCAGATGGGTTATCCCTGGGAGACGGGGAGCCATCGTGCCAGGCGGATAAACACTACAGGGGTTTGTTTGATACAGAATAATTTTGTTGCTCAACTGTCCGCTAGACGATGGCCTCGCTGGGTAAATGCTCCGATAAACGGTTCTTGCTTCTATAATTTAAATACTAATCCCAACACTCCGTCAAGCTACCTCAAACGTGTGTGCATCCCATCCATAGACTCGGCTCAACCGCCGTGCAAGAATGAGGGTCGCATATCCTTCAATTTCCGACACATGTGGTCGATGGATAGTGATGGGCCTTCGAATAGTCATGGTTTCGGGGGGGTAGAAGCAGTAGACTGAACCAAACCTGGGCAGAACCGAGAATCCCAACTCCGCCATGGCTGTTTCAAAAGCCGTCCAGTTCACTGACCCCCGTGACTCAGACTTGTTGAAAAGAACACCAAAGAGGTCAGCCGTCGGTGCACTGACCTTGATTGTCTGTGGTGGAGAAAGATGTTCTTCCTTGGGTGGTGTTTTGGCGTCTGGGGTGATCTCGTAAACAGATGAATGTGATGGACGGGTCTTCTCTTTCTGCTTCCGATGCTCCAGTCGTTTCTCGGGGTCTTTGGGGGTAGAAACAGGGAGAAACACTTCGACTTTGTCGTTCTTCTCTAGCTTGGCCTTGGCTTGCTCATACTGATTTTGGAGATCAGGAAAGCATTCCTCAATCTGGTCCTGATATAGGAAACCAATCTTCGAACCGGTCTTTTCGGTGACGAACTCGTCCAGCGTCTTCAGGGCACCCTCAGCCATCCCAGGCTCCAAGAGGTTGTCGATGGGAACCGCAAAGTCGCGCAGGTCGATCTGCTCTTTGAGCTGTTTCAGTTCGACCTCCACGTCCTGCAGCCTAGAAGTGAACGACAGCCCCTTCTTGCGGGAAGCAGCAGGTAGCGAGACCACAGATGACAGATCTTGGATGAATGCAATGATGACAGCCAAGTCGTACTGAGAGCCTGACTCTCTTGCCTGCAGCTTCTCACGCTCCAGAGGATGAGTCTTGTAGAGATGGCTCAACTTAGACATCCAGTCAATAGCCTTGGAATAAGTCGTTTCAGGCTGGCAGAGACGCAGAAGATAATGAAGTTGGGGATCGGTCCTGGTGAGTTCTTCCGGGTTTCCTTTGATTGAGATGCGCGCGTTTCCGGCATTGTCGTACGCGTTGGCAACCCGCTTGAATCGCTTAGAGCCCATCCCTGTCGAGACCTGTCTCCTGAAAGCAGTTTGCGCTCGCGCATACTCAAAATGGCAGATGTTGGATAGCTCTTGAAGAAGAATGGTCCGATACAACTTGTCGGTTTCCGAGCTTTCGAGGAGATCAAGAAGACGGGCAATGTACTTCCAAATGCTCGCGGCTTGAATAGTGGTCTGTATGACTTCGAAGAAGGCTGCGCTGATGTACTTGTCTGTGTGGACAGGTAACACTCGCCCTTTCTCATCAGCCACCAGCTCTGGCCGGCTGAAGAAGCGGATGTTGACTATCAAAGCAAGCACCGACGGTTCAGTGCGGAGCAGTGTCAATTGCTCTTCGAATGATGCTGTTTGATCACGAGCCGCGGTGGCGAGGTCGGCGAGTGTGAGCTTGGTGGGTGCTTCTTGGAGATTGAATTTGGAAACGGCGGCAGTAGAACCCTCTTTGGTCGCCTTGGGAGCTTGCTTCCGGGTTCTGGTCTGTGAACCCTCGTCAAGAATATCGTCGATAAGAACGCTGAGGCTCTGGAGTAGAGTAATTTGCCTTTGTAGAATCAGCTCTCCTTGCGACTGGGGGATCATGGCGCCGGCATTGACGGCGAATGCCAGATCAGCGAGGACTTCCGCCTTGTGGGCCGGCGCAACCTTGAAAGAATGCCCGTATTTATCTTCCATGAAAAAGGTGTAGCAGTCTTTGAAAGAGTCTACATGACGAAGTCGTTTTGTCCGCATCATCTCATCGATGAAGTCGCGGTCTCCGGGACTTCCGCCAACACCGTTGTAGTACTGTTCGACGAGAGACTTGGTAGCTCGGTGTTTGAGATGGTCGAGCAGAAAGTCGGATCCAGGCTCTGTTATGTCGCGGAGATTCAATTCGGGAACAAACTTGTAGACATTCCCCAACGATGCATCTGAAGAGTGCTTGAGCACGGCGCCGTCGGCCATGCCAGCTTTCAGGCACTTGGTGCGTTGGCGCCTATCGAAGGACCGCCATGCTGTTTCGACGGCGGTGGCATGCCTCTTGTACTTTCGAGCCAGGTCTTGATGCAGCTCCTCCACCATCTCATGTGACTGCGCCTCCATTTTGCGTCGTAATACGAGTGGTGTACGGCTTCTGGCTGGTTGTATCTGTCGCTAGCGTTGATGGGTAAACGCAGTCTAAGGGAGGGCAGGCGCTCACCTTGTCGTTGCGACACGTGACTTTCGCTCAAGTTGGGATGATGACTAAGCTGCCTCAAGAGGTGTCTCGTCTTGTTGGACTTCTATCGCATAAGTAGGGAATGGGATATGAGTGTTCTATCCTAAAGACGGAAGCTTAGGTTTTTACAGTAAAGAAATAAATTATTGGCGTGTATTCACGCTGTGTGGGACTGAAATGCTGCTGTGCTGCATGAAACTGCGAAGTACATCGGTGACAATATCACCAATGATAAGATTCACTATTCAGGACTTCAAGTATAATCGCCTGATCCATTAGAATCAGACTTCTTCTTGTCTAAGGTACACAACGGTGAATTTTTAATCTAAGGGTTGTGGACGTTCAACGCCTCGACCTGGTCGCGAGCGGCGTAAACAGTTTTGCCATACTTTTCCTCCTCAAAACAGGCATAGAAACCCTTGGATTAATCAAAATTGCGCAAGTGTGTGACTGGGATCTTATCGTAGACAGAAGTGAGATTGTATGGGTTGTCGTGGGCTCCTTTCCGGAACTGCTGTTCTCAATAGAGACTTCGTGGCTCGAGGTTCGAAATGGTCCAAAATTTCTTCGCCACCTTCTATGACGTTCTGGAGATCGAATTCTAGTGCTATTATATATATGGTCGCCCATGACATATCCCAAAGGTGCTTGAGGGTGACACCTTTATGGACGCTGGACGTTAAGCGCTGGACGCGTTGTTGGTTGTCGAACGAGCGCCATGCCTTCGTGATGGAAGACGCATACCTTCCATATTGTTGGTGTAGGTTCTGATATAACTCAATAACCATGGGGCTATTTATAGGAGCGTCTATCTTACGTCAATAGAGATTGGGTGATGGCTGGTTGGTATATAATAGGTAGATGGTAAAGGGTAAAAGAAGCCGTAGACGGGGCGGACATTGAGGCGCTTAAGACTACCTGACCATTGGTTTGCTTGACGCGATGACTAAACTGGATGTTACATGATGAGATTGCTCTTTGTGGTCTCACTGTCTTTGTTGAACTAAATTTGGGGTTTGTCAATGTTTGCTCAGACTACCTAGTTTTGACGCTGAAACAGTACCATGTCTTCAGATGTCTAGGTGTTTGTTTTCATGCTTTATCTTGCCTCTAAATGTTTCTGTTTTCACATTGTACGTATCACTGCTTTGTATCAGTAAATATCGAATCAGGAAAAGTGCTTTTGACATTCGACGTCTAAATGGGAGCAATCGTACAACTGGACTAAGGGTCTGGAAACGATCGCAGTGTATTTAGTCGACATAGTCTTCCCAGACTCTATCTAAAACACACGGCCTTATTTCGTCCTTACCTTCCTCCTAAAAATATAATAGTATCATAGCCCATTTCATCCAATGCTAAAAACCAAGGCAATGCGGAGAAGAGCAGGCCTCACAAGGCTGAGTCCATAAAACCACCCCAAAAAGCGCCCATCCAGCAACCCACGAATTACAGCAAACGAATCTCGAGCCAGTGACGTGCTGGACGTCAGCGCTAAGACAGCGGTGATCTCCATTACAAGGTTGGCCGCTATTCTGTGCTCGGAACGCACGGCATCGTACCTTACCACCTATTCGGGAACCCGATGATGTAGCTGCTCGTCACTGCACATCATAGAAAGCCTGATCTGGTTTTTATAAGAGCCCTCGCGATGCCTTCTCTATTTCCTTGTTAGTTCCATCTGCTTGCACTTCGTTTTCGTGGCGCTGCTAAGATACCCCAACACACCCCGCTCAAGCCACCAACATAATGGCAGGGTTATCGAAATTCATCATTTCGATTTGTTTTCTCCTCCAACTTGTAACTGCGATTCCGTATCCCGCTGCGGATAGCCAAAAATCATCTTCTCCAAAGGTTACCTGGGGCGGTTGTCCTAGCCAGATCCCACCCGGTGTCGACTGCGGCTCTATTAACGTCCCCATCGCATATCAAAAGGACAATTCCGTCGCTGCCAAGGGAGACAAGACAGTCAAGCTTGGCCTAACCCGTCTCAACCACACAGGCAAGGCAGCGAAGCAAGGCATTTTATTCTACAATCCCGGAGGACCCGGTGCAGGTGCTTCGCTTCTCGTCGCCGCTGCAGGCTTTGTACCTCAAGTCGCGTTTTCATCCGAGCTGCGAGATGCCTACGACATTATCGGTCTGGACCCTCGAGGTGTAGGGCAGAGCACGCCGGTCCAGTGTGATCCCAAGCTGTTTAATGAACGAGTTTCGACGTTTGTTCATATGATGGATATGATGCGCTTTTCAACTACAGTCGTCGTTTGGGCGAGAGCTGTGCTAAGCTCACTGGTCCCCTGATCAACCATCTCGACACGATACACGTCGTCAAAGATCACGAAGTTGTCCGC